>JAJOOS010003024.1:0-24011 GCA_029582725.1 Solanum chiquidenum | reverse complement strand
GACTATGAGGGTGAGCCCGGTAGTTTGTCTTGGCCCCCGCTAAGTACTCATGTTTAGAGGTGGTGTTGGACAAGTTGTGTATTATGCTTGAGCTTGACTCATCTATGGTATTTATGTATCATTCCTTTTTTTGTTTCTCTTGCTCCCTTAGTCCTGATTTTCCCCTTGATTATGCTTATCGCTTATGGTCATTTTATTTGCTTCCGCGACCAAGGATGTGTTATGATACGCTATGAGGCTTGTTTGGGGTTCCTTCGGGTTCCCCATTCGCCAGTCACGTCTAGGCCCTAGGCTTGGGTCGTGACATAAGCTATCCTTGATCCCAATATTTTTAGTTGGTATGATCAATGATGGATCGCACATGCACTTCTTCAACATGGAGACGTGAAATATCGGATGAACCGCTGCTAACTCTTGTGGTAGCTCCAACTCATAAGCTACTTTACCAATCCTCTTGCCTATTCTATAATGTCCAATATATCGGGGACTAAGCTTCCCCTTCTTACCAAACCTGATAACCCCATTCATGGATGAAACTTTTAAGTATACCCAATCATCCACTTCAAACTCTAACTCCCTTCTCCTAACATCAGTGAAGGATTTCTGACGACTCTGTGCCATTTTCAACCTCTCTTGAATCACTTTCACCTTCTCCATAGCTTGGTGAACTAAATCTGGTCCTATCAACCCAGCTTCACCAACTTCAAACCATCCAATAAGAGATCTGCATCTTCTCCCATAGAGAGCTTCATAAGGAGCCATTTGGATGCTAGAGTGGTAACTGTTGTTTTAATCAAACACAATGAGAGGTAGGTGATCATCCCAATTCCCTTTGAAATCAATCACACAAGCCCTCAACATATCTTCTAAAGTTTGAATAGTGCACTCTGCTTGCCCATCAGTCTGAGGATGAAAGGCAGTACTTAAGTTCACCTTTGAACCCAAGCCTTTTTGGAATGACTTCCAAAATTATACAGTAAATTGTGCACCCCTATCTGATATAATCAAAATAGGGACTCCATGAAGTCTTACCACCTCCTGAATATATAACATGGCATAATCCTCTGCTGAATGGGTAGTCTTTACCGGCAAAAAGTGGGCTGATTTTGTCATTATGTCGACAATCACCCAAATAGAATCATGTTATCTGCAAGACCTTGGTAAACCTGTGATGAAATCCATATTGATCATCTCCCACTTCCATTCTGGAAGTTCTATATTCTGAGCCAAACCACCGGGCCTTTGGTGCTCTACTTTCACTTGTTGGCAATTTGGACACTTAGCGACAAATTCTGCAATGCCCTTCTTCATGCTATTCCACCAATAAACCTCTCTCAAGTCACGATACATCTTTGTGGAACCTGGATGAATTGAATATCTAGAGCTCCTCCATGATCCTCTCTTGGAGTCCATCCACCATAGGTACACACAATCTACCTTGATATCTCAATACACCATCTCCCCCTTGTTCAAAAGCTAATACTTTTTGCTTATGAATATTTGCCTTCAATTCAAGCAAAATGGGATCTTGGTCTTGCTTTTCTTTTACTTCTGACAATAATTAATATTCAGCCCCATTCAACACCACTACTTCTCCTTCTGTGGAATCTATTAATCGGCCTCCTAAGCATGCAAGTCTATGCACATATTTCGCTAACTCTCTTTTTTCTTCCTCAAAATAGGCAGTACTACCCATAGACAGCCTGCTTAAGGCATCAGCAACAACATTAGCCTTACCTGGGTGATAAAGAATACTCATGTCATAATCCTTGAGTAATTCTAACCACCTTCTTTGTCTGAGATTAAGCTCTTTCTGAGTGAACACATATTGAAGATTCTTGTGATTAGTGAGCACATCCACATGAACACCATAAAGATAATGGCGCCATATTTTCAAACCAAATACTACAGCAGCCAACTCTAAGTCATGGGTTGGGTAGTTCTTCTCATGAACTTTAAACTGTCTGGAGGCATAAGCTATAACCTTCCCATTTTACATTAAGACACAACCCAAACCAACTCTACATGCATCACAGTACACCACAAAACCTTGAGTACCTTCTGGTAAGGTTAAAACTAGGGCAGTAGTCAACCTCTTTTTCAAATCCTAAAAGTTTTTCTCACAAGCTTCAGACCATTAAAATTTCACTGTCTTCTGAGTTAACTTGGTCAACGGGGATGAAATAGACGAGAACCCCTCTACAAACCTTCTATAATAGCCAGCCAAACCCAAGAAACTCTGAATATCAGTTGGAGATGTGGGTCTAGGTCAATTCTGCACTGCCTCAATTTTCTGAGTATCAACTTCAATTCCCTCTCCAGAAATAATATGGTCTAAGAATGCCACAGACTCAATCCAAAATTCACACTTAGAGAATTTAGCATATAACTCTTTATGTTTCAAAGTCTGAAGAACTATTCTGAGATGACTAGCATGATCTTCTTCATTCCTTGAATAGATTAGTATGGCATCAATGCAGATGATAACAAACATATCTAAATAAGGTTTGAATACTCTATTCATAAGGTCCATGAACACTGCATGTGCATTGGTTAAACCGAACGACATGACCATAAACTCATAAAGACCATAATGGGTCCTGAAAGCTGTCTTTGGAATATCTCATTCCCTTACTCTCAACTGATGGTAACCTGATCTGAGGTCAATTTTTTAGAAACAAAAAGCACCCTAAAGCTGATCGAAAAGATCATCAATCCTTGGAAGAGGATACTTGTTCTTGATAGTAACCTTGTTCAACTGATGGTAATCTATACACATACTAAGGGAACCATGTTTCTTTCTCACAAATAAGATCGGAGCACCCCAAGGTGAGACACTTGGTCGAATTAAGCCCTTATCTAATAGATCATTTAACTGCTCTTTTAACTCTTTCAACTCTACTGGTACCATTCTATATGGCGAAATAGATATCGGACGAGTATCTGGAAGAAGATCTATACCGAAGTCTATATCTCTCTCAGGAGGGACTCCAGGAAGATCATCTAGAAAGACTTCTGGAAACTCTTTTACAACTGGAACTAACTAAATAGGAGGTACCTCAACACTTGAGTCATTAACTCGGACTAAGTGATAGACACACCCCTTAGAAACTAACTTCCTTGCCTTAAGGTACGAAATGAAATGTCCCTTAGGCACTGCTGGACTGCTCTTCCACTCTAAGACTGGCTCATTTGGAAACTGAAACTTGACTAATCGATTTCTACAATCAACTGAGGCATAACAGGCATGAAGCCAGTCCATACCAAGAATGACATCAAAATCTACCATGTCTAACTCAATTAAATCAGTCATGGTACTCTTGTGATTGATGGAAACAGGACAATCACGATAGACTCTCTCTGCTAGAATAGACTCACCAATAGGCGTAGAGACACTGAATGGTTCACTAAGTTGCTCAAGAATAACATCAAAGTTCATAGCAACATATAGAGTTACAAAATATAAACTCGCTCCTGGATCTAGCAAGGCATAAACAGTATATTCAAAGACTTGAATCATACCAGTGACAACATCTGGTGAATCCTCTTGCTCTTGGCGACTGTTGATAGCATTTAAGTGGTTTGTTCCTCCGCCAGTACCGTAAGTAGCTCCTCTAGGTGCAATTCTGTCTGGTGGAGCAACTGAAGAAGAATGGGTTTTATTGCCCCATTACCATTTCCCTGCTTGTTCTTTGGACACTCTCACCTGAAATGCCCAGTCTGTCCACACTTCAAACAACCAGTGGAGCGCTCACGACAAATACCTGAGTGGTTCCCACCACACTTGGCGTAGGTAGGAGGCTTACTACTCCCTTGCGCCACGCTACCTTGAGAATAGGCATGCTTAGCCCTGGAATTCTGACCATTGTACTCACTTTTGTTCCTAGGTGCAGGTGCAGTAGCAGATGATGAAGCAGGTCCCTTCTGTTTCTGTTGGAAGGATGACCGGTTGGCATTACTTTTCTACTACCCGGACTCATTCCCTGTCTTAGCCCTCTTGTTCTTGAATTCCTCTCTATCCCTCAGCTTCTTTTCCTCTACTTGCTGCACATAGACCATCAACCTCAAAATGTCCATGTCCCCAATAATCATTGTTGCATGGCACTCTTTGCTTGATAGACGGTACAACCCACCAACAAACAGACTCATCCTACTCCTTATGTTCGCAACCATTTTCGGAGCATAGCTAAATAGTTGGGTGAATTTCAACCCATACTCATGAACACTCAAAGAATGTTGCTTAAGTGTGAGGAACTCTCGTACCTTAGCCTCTTTCAGTTCTCAGGGAAAGAAACTCCCCAAGAAAGCCTCCTTAAAACAAGCCCAACTCGCAGGTGGTGCATTCTTAGCTCTACCCTCCTTCCTTTGGTCAAACCAAGTCCTAGCAACATTCTTCAGTTGATATGCAGCTAGTTCAACTCGCTCAGTATCAGCAACATGCATGACCACAGGTAACTTCTTCAACTCCTCAATGAAGTTCTCCAGATCCTCAGTAATGCTCGAACCCGTGAAACTAGGAGGGTTCATCCTCAAGAACTCACGAATCCTTGAAGTGTTAGCTCCTTCCTGTCGAGCTCCCCTTTGCTGACCAAACTATTTAGTCACAGCTTGACTCAGCATCCTAATTGCCTCTCTGAACTCAGCATTAGTGATTTCGCCTTGAGGTTGCACTTCAGGTGCATTTGGTAACTCTAGCTCCTCAACATTACGCCTAGCAGGGCGACCTCTAACAATTCTTCGTGGAGGCATGACTATCTGAAAACATGCGCAAGCACAAATTAGAAGGAAATCTTTTAAAGATCAAAATCTAACGCACGAAATGAGTGTGAAAGAAGTGAGATAGTTCCTAAATATTGCAGCCTCCCAATTATAGATGTGGTGCGCTTCACACCGATAACTAGGACTCTACAGACACGGCTTCATAGAGTCACTAGGACTCTTGAAATCTGTGCTCTAATACCAAGTTTTTCACTCCCCGAGCCTACACCCTGGGCAGGTTTGGCACTCGAGAACCATTATTGGCCCAAGCGAACCCCTGGCCTGGCTTACTTACTCAGCGGAAGACTTAAACTCAACAAAAATAGGTTTATATAATAAACTAGAATGCTATAAAGATCATTCCACTGTCCATTAAGGCAAACTCAAGTCTCAACATGGAATAATGACAATGAAAAGACTAAATAACTAACATCTGACTATCAATAAAAGAGTCCTCCGGAATGCATGGAGGCCCACCACTGGCTCTGAAGTGCTCAATTGAATCAACGGTGCACCGAATGCCGATCCTAATTACATGTATCTACACCATAAGACGATGCAGGCCAACTGGCTTCAGTACATTGAATATACGAGTATGCGAGTTGGAATGCTAAAACAACATAGGCTTGATAAGGATCTAAAAGAAACTGAAGAACTTACCTAGCTCAACTCAACTCAACATGACTGAACTCATTTCAATATAAAGCAATTTAAAACAAGAGCAATATAAAGAAACAAATTGTTTAAAAATATGTTGTCAACTCTGTGTGTATGCAAGGATACAACATAACTCTGAAATGTATGTAAAAATACATATAACTATGTATATAAGAATACAATAACTTATGTGGGAGTTTCTCTAACCGACAATCATCACGTAAGAGCTATTGTGATGATAAAATGATTTCCCTCACGCTGCCAGAGCATCCTATACCTTTCCAAGAGCATAGGACTTGAACTACTAAGTGGATCCACTAGTCTATGCTAAAAAGCACTAAAGAAATCATCTAAAAAATATGACCCTTTTCTACCCATGATGGCTACATGGTTTATGGGGGTTCTGAGTTGTCTGAACTCTCCCACATATCGGTGCTCAATAGTACTCTCAAAAATATAATAATATTATCTCTTATGTTTAAAAACATAATTATTCTGTGATTTGAGATTAGTGCTAAAAAACTTAGCTCAAAGGCTATCTTGGAAATCAAATTTTGCCATCTTGCTTCATTTAGAAAGCGATTACTCTTTTCTGAAAACTAGCCCGAAGGCTCTTTGGAAATCTCAATTTCCGTTCTTATTCAAGGTCTTGCAGACGTGGCAAGGACCCTGCGAATGCAGCCAAGGCCCTGCAATCGCGGCCGCTAGGCTGCCTGACCTTCACGAACGCGAAGGTATTTTTCGCCTCCACCAACTGATGTATATTAGCTAGTTTTTGGCTAGTTGAAAATCTCTGACGGGGTATTCTGATTTATTTCAGAACCCCATACGCACAAACGAGATATGCAACCCTACCAAATTTGATATTCTAGACTCAATGGAGCAGTCAAAATTCCCATACAAGGTCATCTCGGCAAAAAGTGGGACCTACACCCAAACTCTACTTGAAGTTAAAATCCACGAGGGAGCTCGGAATTAACCTGGAAGCCTGGGATCCTAACAAAGGGTTGTTTTAGATCAAACTCAACATTCCAGAGCCAACCGCACTGACAGAATTCTCATCCGAGCTCGTTTACTAAAAATTGTTAACTAAAGTAAAACTTAGATCTTAACTTGAAAGTCAAAAATGTATAATAACATGAATGAACTCGCACTGAAAGCCTTAGGAGTCATGTTGACGATGCGACTAACCTAAGCTAACCCTTCCGCAATTGATGGAATCATCAGAATTGGGTTCTGAGGTCATCTTCTTGAATTTTGATTTAAAAAAATGACCGTTCAAGCTTTAAAAGCTCTATAACACTAAAACTCACATAAAACCAAATGATTGACCTGGTGACCAAAAATACTCTACATGATAAACAGGAGACATAAACACATAAACACAGAAATGATCTAAAGGGTCATTACAATATCCACTACTAAAAAGGTCATTCATCTACGAACGTAAGAGTCAAGAAGTACATGAAGGCTCAAATAAGTCAGGAAAATACTCCCGCATATCATGCTCGGTCTCCCAAGTAGCCTCCTTAAATAGACGATGCCTCAAAAAAACCTTAACCATAAAAATGGCTCTCAAATGCAACCCCATACATCTTTGGCTAGAATGGCAAATGGCTCCTCAATGAAAATTCAAACGGTCATCTAACTCTACTTTATCATACTGGAGAATATGAGACTCATCGGGAACTTACCGACGAAGCATCCAAACATGGAAAACTGGGTGGATAACTGAGAATATTGTAGGTAGAGTTAACTTATATGCAACCTTACAAGTTGTTACTTGGATCTCAAAAGGACCAATATGCCTGGGGTTAAGATTTCGCCACTTCCCAAACCTCGTCACTCCTTCCATGGGAGACACATGGAGGAAGACTCTATCACTAACTGAAAACCTCTAAGGTCGCCACCTACGATCAGCATAACTCTTATGCCTACTCTGAGCTATTTGAAGCATGTCCTGAATAGCCCTCACCTGGTCCAAAGCCTCCTGAATCAAGTATATGCCACACGGTCTAGGCTTTGTGGACTCAAACCAACCAACTGGAGAACAACAATGCCTACCATATAAAGGCCTCGAACGGGGCCATTTGAATACTTGAGTGGTAGTTGTTATTGTACACAAACTCCGCCAAAGGAAAGAACTGGTCTCACTGACCTCTAAACTACAAACACATGTCTGTAACATATCCTCAAGAACCTGAATAGTACACTCTAACTAACTATCAGTCTACGGATGGAAAGTTATGCTAAGGTCAATGCAAGTGCCCAACTCTTCTTGAAAAGTCCTTTAAAATCTAAAAGTGAACTAAGCACCCCGATCTGATATAATAAAGAATGGCACACCATAAAATAGACCAGTTCTCAAATGTATATATGGTCTAACCTCTCGGCGCTGAATGAAGACTGAACATGAAGAAAGTGTGATGAGTTGGTTAATCGATCAACACTGACCCAAATATTGTCAACACCTCTAGAAAACCTCACGAATAGTCTCAATCTTTGTTGGATCTATCATGATGTCATCCGTGGACACAATGTGCCCCAACAATGATACAGACTCGTGCCAAAACTTGCACTTCGAGAAGTTGGCATAAAGTCGTTGATCTCTCAATGTCTTGAGCACAATCCTCAAATATTTCTCATGATTACTCATGTTGTGTTGGTATAGTAAGATGTCATCTATGAATATAATGACGAACGCATCTAGATACAACTTGAACACACGTGTCATCGAGTCTATGAAAGAGGTAGAGGAATTAGACAACCCAAAATACATCACCAAGAACTTGTAGTGACCAAATCAATTCCTAAATATTGTCTTAGGGGTATTCGTTTCCCTAATCCTCATATGATGGAAACCAAACCTTATATCAATTTTTAAAACACTGCAGCACCTTGAAGCTGGTCAAAAAAATCATCAATCCTAGGCATGGAGTAATTGTTCTTCCCCGTCACCTTATTCGACTGCCTATAATTAATACACATTCGCATCATAGCATCCTCCTTCTTTACAAAGAGAATGGGAGTCCCCCAAGGCGATACACTAGGACTGATGAATCCCTTACCTAAGAGATCTTGAAGCTGAAAACTTAGCTCCTTGAGCTTTGCAAGAGCCATCTGATATGATGAAATAGAAATATGTTAACTACCTGGCTCAAGCTCAATAGGAACATCAATATCACGCTCTAGGGTAGGTCGGTAGGAAACACATCCACAAAGTCATGGACAACTGAGAACTCACTCAACTGGACGGACCTCCCTACTCATATCATGCGCAAATACTAGATAAGATAAGCACCCTTCAGCCACTAGCCTCCAAGCCCAAACAAAAGAGATAACTCCAACTAGTGTGCTACTACAAGAGCCTTGCCACACCATCGGGGCAATACCAGTATGGCTAAGTTAACACTCTTAGAGAAGAAATCTAAGATTGCACGATAGGGGATAACCATTACATGCCCAGAATCACATCGAAATCAAACCTATCAAGCAATATAAGTTTACCCCGAGTGCACGACCCTAGATAGTAACTAAGAAAGATCGAAACACCTGATCCATTACTTAAGAATTACCCATGAGGTTTCACACACACAATGGTACTGCCATAGGCTCATAACTCATACACATACGAGAAGCATAATAAAAATCACATAAGAATAGGTACAGCCCGGATCAAATAAAGTCATGGTGGATAATGGCATAAAATAATCATACATGTGATCACATCGCCTGATGCCTCAGCCTCCGCCCTCATTGGAGCTACATAGAAATGAGCATGTCTACATTTGCCCTAGCCATTTGTCCTACCACCTGAACTTCCTCCCGAGGACCACCCCGAACACCATGTTTTCCGCCATGATAGTCATGACACTAACCTTGACCCCTTATTGGAGATGCTGGTGGTGGAGCTGATAAAGCTGGTGAGGCTGGGGAAACTTCCTGGAGCGGAAGAAATCCCCCTACTCAAAGGGAAATTGTTGTCCTAGTGATCCAACTTTCCACAATCAAAGCAACCCAGAGATGAGCGACTCCTAGAAGAATGGCCACCATGGCTTGAAGTACAAGACTAGGACCCAGACTATGATTAGAGCCAACCTAACTCTGTCTATATTAGTCACCCTTTGAAAGTCTACAATGAGAACTGAACATGACGACTAAGTTGACCCTTCTAGAATCATTGTCGGGTCCTATCATAAGTGTCATTAGACCTGGAACAAGACCCATTGTAGCTTCCCTAGTATTTAACTCTCTTGTCGATGCACCTTTGGGCCTCACGATGGAGCTACTCAATAGTGAGGTTGTGTTCAAGAACATCTAGAAAGGAATGAACTGCATAGACTATAGACCGACTCTCAATCTGTAGCTGAAGCCTCAACCCATGGACAAAGCATCAAACTCTCTCCTCCTTAATAGGTAGAATCATAGTCGCCTGGTGGGAGAGCTTATGGAACCTCACCTCATACTCTGATATAGTAATGAATCCTTGCTCCAACCTAGAGAAATTATCTTAAAGGTGATATCTGATGATGCGAGGGATGAACCTTGCTAAGAAGGTCTGAAAAAACTAGATCCAAGTGACCAGGGGGACCCAACTTGCCTAGTTTGATTGAAGGCATGCCACCACTGCTTCACTGGACCATAAGCAGTGAAGTTGGCTCCTCTCAACTCAACTAGTCCTAATGTATTAAGTTGATCCAACAAGTAGTTAGATACTCATGGGCATCCTCAGCCACAACCCCAGAAAACCTCGCAGGTGAAAACCTAAGGAAAACTCTAAGCATTTTTTATTTCTCTAATGGCAAAGCTCCACCCGTAATCATGGGTTGGGCACCCCCTGGTAGTACCTACGCCTGAGTGCCTCTGCTGCAGACTGATCATGTTGACCTGGTGTTGATGGAGTTGCAGCTACAGTTAGGGCCTTCTTCATGCCTCCAATCATCGTTTGAAGCTGAGTAATGGCTGCCTGAAGATCTAGATCCATGGATGGACCGGGTGGCGATTAGGCTATCCCCTGCCCCCACAAGCTGATCTGGAACCCTAGTTATTGGAGGGATGGCTGCCAAATTTGGGCCTCTCTCTCTATTGGGGGTGGTACTGCACCCCTATACGATAGGGTAGGTCGACCACTACCCCAGACCGCCACACGGCGCGTATGAGCGATCTTGCAAAAAGAGTGAAACAAGTGGGATTCCAAGAAACCAATAACACTCACATTGCAAAAATGTGATACAACAAGAGAAAAAATCCTAATGACACCCTATAGCCTCCCATCGATAGGATACAAATGTCTTCACATCAATCCCTAGGAATTTATTAGGTATTAGCTTTGTACAAATGAGATTGGTGAACCTAGGGCTCTATACCAACTTGTCACGACCTAATTCATTGAGTCATGATAGAACCTACTATAACCCACCAGTAGGTACTCGTACCTAGAATTACAAGTAATGAGTATAACGGTACAATTAAAATGAACTAACACTAGACAATAAAATAAGATAAAAGCAAAAGCAAGCAAAATTTTATATATAATAGAATCCCTCTGAGAACCTGGAATTCACAGGTACAGAGATGTCTAATATGAAAATACAAGTCCCAAAAGTTGACCACAACAAGTTGTCTCAAAGGTAAAGACTAGCTACACAGGTTAATAAAAGGAGAAAGACTGATCTAGAACGCCAAGAGCTCACCCTCATCTTTGATCCCCAAAACCTGCAAAAGATGGCACAAACGGTCATCATTGGTAGATGGTACTAGGAACTGTATTACAAAATAGATGTAAAGTGTAGCATGGGTACCAAAACAAAGGTACTCAATAGGCATAAAAGGTCGACCGAGAGAGAAAGGTAAAGGAAATCAGAAAAGATAGAATGTAGACACAAATAGAGGTCCAAGTGGATATGAAAGAAATCACACGAGCATACCGAAAGTAAATCTATGTACATCTAACTAAATATAATTGGACCCCCATAATCCCAGAAGGTACTCTCATGCACAATTTTAAATAAAACCTGAACGGACCCTCATAAGTCTGACATGTACACAAAATAGCTAAGTCTACTAAAATAAGAGTACCACTAAGCGAAAGCCTAGATCCTAGACCAAGTAACCATACTATCCAGTCAACTCCCAACCTAGCTAGCAAGAGTGACAATCAATCTAGGCTGCCCAGCCAACCAATTGACTCTCGACTCAACTAGCAAGAGTGACCTAGGTGCGTGTCAACTCCAAACAGGATCTCATATATCAAGGTTGTTCAGGCAGCCAGTCCACTCCTAGGGGCATAAACCGCCCAGCCAGAAATAGTGACCCAAGGGAGTGTCAATTCCGAAGAGGATCTCTAGTAGGCTTCAAGTCACCGTGGATCGACGTCTACTCACAAAGAATCATAAAAGGCTCCAAGCCTGGGGCACTGCAATCTTGAGAAAGCACAAAACCTCTGATAACGCATTGGAGCTGCAGAAATAGGGAGAGAAGACAGAAAATATATAAAGCTGGGAAATCGCCTAAACTAAGGCTCATACTATCAAACTTAAGTCTTTTATTCCAGTCTACAAGGATCTAGTCCATGCAAAATTACATCAGAGACAAAGCAAGCTATATGGATTGCAAGTCTAAGGCAACTTTAGTCGGACCCAAAACTAAGGCAGAACATGCTCAATACCAAAAATAATAATGCAATTAATACACAATAGAATGCAACAACACACATAAACCCTAACTAGCATGGTACTAAACCTGAAACAATATTGATCAATCTTAAAACATGGTATCTAAGAAGAGAAATAAGAATGACTAGGTAGCCACACCCTTGAATCAACATGTATTTACGCATTCAAGCTCAATCTAAATAGAAAGGAAGTTGTAGACTACCTGTAGGCTGACCGTGTACGCTCTAAATCTCAAGGCCGGTGTTTTTCCTTGACGAATGTCCTCCCAACTCATCCACGCTATATAAAATAGGATCACAACATCAGTACAATCATTTAGACACCAAAAACACATAAAATGGAAACAACCCAATTTCATAGTCGAAGAGGAAATGTGCAAATTCATAAATAATAACGGGTAAATGAAGATTTAAGCTTAGGAATCGTTACCCAAATATTTCTTCTCAAAAACATTGTTCAAATTACCACATCAAAGCTCCCAAAACTGAAAAATGGTGAAATAGGGTTGAAACCCCAAATTTTTGGAAGACATTATGTCTAGGGTCCTCCGCAAACACGGACCCTGGTCCACGAACGCGGATGGACATCTCATAAATGAGCTATGTGAACGCGTTGTACACTCTATGTACGTAAAGATTAAAGCTTTGAAATCTCGCGAATGAGGTACCCCTCCGTGATCACAGAGGGTTGGCTTTAGCAACTCATATAAGAAAATCAGCCAAACACAAAATCATCAAATGGACCTCCGAAATTCGATTGGAACCCTATACATACAAAACAAATATGAAAATGGACTAAACTCGACATTCCAAACTCAATGGAATTATCGAAAGATGAATGTGAGGTCTTTTTAACCCGAAACTCATGAAAGTCACAAGAAATAAACATAACGCCTAAAAAGGCCAAAACAAGTTCGAGACCTCTAAAAATTAAATCAAGACCTCACCTAGGCCTAAAATTATTTCTCGAATCCACGAAACTCTCAAAATTCTAATCTAAGCATCTGAACCCCCAATATTGACCAAAGTCTATCCAAAGGCTAAAATTTCACAAATTTCCAACTTAGAACCTCAAATCCTCAAAAATACAGTGAATTTGAAACCAACGACTCTCATAGACCAATTACAACATTTTGGGATTGATGGAATCGACAGGAATTCATTTTGATACTCAAAACTCTAAAAGACGTTGAAAACCATTTTTTAACAACTTTAGCCTTTCAAACATAAACCTTACAAAATTCACAACTTTAAATTCAAAGTTCAAAACCAAATTTTAAAAATCAATCATAAAAGACTCGGGGTTAAGATCGAGAGGGGGGGAATGGTAAATTTATGGAAATTATCAAAAATGACCAACTAGGTCATTACACATATCAACAAGTATAGAATGAGGTTGAGAATGCATTTTTCTACTTAAAACTTAATTTAAAATATGGGTCCTTACAAATCATGATTTTGACATTATAGTTGTTAGTAACACAGATCAAAAGTTGACTCTTAATTTAAAGCACCACACTCAACAACACAACTTTTATGTCATTACTATGTATGTCAAGCGTAGTGATGATGAAAGAGTATCGTTGTGGGAGAATATATATCACTTGACAGAAGACATGAATAATTATTGGCTTGTCAGAGGATATTTTAATGTTGTGTTAAATGCTGAAGAAAAGATAGGGGTATGCCCGTAGAAGATATTGGACATGAGGATCTTGATTGTTGTATTGAAACTTGTGAACTATCGAAAGTTCAATACAAAGGAAGTCTATTTACATGATGGAATGGTAGAGCAGATAATGATTGTATGTTTGAGAGGTTAGACAAAATACTCATCAATCAAGAGATGAGTAATTGGTTCAATCACATTGAGGTGGAACATTTACCAAGGAATGGATCACACCATGCCCCTATGTTTATTGCTTGTAAAAAAACTAACTCTATAAAAAAAAAAACATTCAGGTTCCTAAAATTCTGGACAGAGTATAAAGATTTTAAGGAGGTCGTGAGACAGAATTGGGTTACTAATACTATTAATTTATTTTGTAGCTTTTAAGGAGAACATTAAAAGGGTTAAAACTACTCTAACTAGATGGACCAAGGATATATATGGAGACATTTTCAAACAACTAATTATTAGGGAGGATATAATGAGAATTAAAGAGAAAATGTTTGAATATGTGCCAAGTGACATAAATAAAAAAGTTTTGTAGAGGGTTAAAGCTGAATTTAAAAGATATCTTCACTTTGAAAAATCTATTAACAACAAAAATTTGGTTATGAATAGTTTTATAATGGGGATAAAAATATCATAGTCTTTCATAGTATAGTGAAGGGTAGAAGAAAAAAGACTACACTTGTAGAGAATTTAGAGCAGACAAGGGGTATGGTTAGAAGAAGAAGAGGTTATAGCTGTTGAATCCATTGACTTTTATCAAAAGAAATTCACACAAGAGAGGGATGCTACTGATTTTCCTTTACTAAGGTATATTCCAACTTTGATTAATGCAGAGGAAAACTCAATTTTATGTAGAATGCCAGAATTAGAACAGATAAAGAATGTTGTATTCAAGCTTAATGGAGACAGTGCTAGTGGTCATGATGGTACGACAGGGAGATTTTACCAGAGATGTTGGGATATTATTGGCATTGATATTCTAGCAATGGCACATGATTTCTTTCATGGTAATTTTAACCTAAGTCCATTACTCATACCAACTTAATTATTTTACCTAAGAAAGATAGTGTACCGTCAGACTTGAGGTCAATTAGTTTGAGTAATTTCATTAATAAGGTTGATTTCAAGTTATCAATCTGATTTTATGAAAGGGAGAAGTATTATTGAAATATTCAGTTGACTCAAGAGTTTGTTATAGATATTATAAAAAGAGGTAAGCCCGATAATGTGGTAATTAAGTTTGATATGGCCAAAGCTTATGATAAAGTATCATGGTATTTTTTTTATGAAAGTATTAAGAAAGATGGGCTTCTCAAATGATTTTGCTGACATAATTTGGAGACTGATTTCCAATAATTGGTACTCTATATTGACTAATGAATAATCATATGGTTTATTTTATTTAACTAGAGGAGTGAAACAGGGAGATTCTCTATCTCCAGCATTATTTATTCTATCAACTGAGGTTTTATTCAAGTTTTCAATGTTTTGTTAGAGGATGTCCAATATGTAGGGTATGGTTTACCAAAGTGGAGTGCACAAATTAACCACTTGGCTTATGTTGATGATACCAACATTTTTGCCTCTACTAATAATTACTCATTGAATATGATAGTTGAAATTTTGCAGGAATATGAAGGGAAATCTAGACAGCAGATTAATAAATAGAAAAGTGTCTTTTATCTTCATCAAAGTACTGCTACAAACATGAGAGTAGTGGTGGATGAATGTACAGGTATGTCTAGGGGTCACTTCCCTTTAAAATACCTAGGTTGTCCCATAACTCATGAAGGAAAAGAAAAGAGAATTATGAAGATCTCATCATGAGGGTGAAAGATCAGCTTCAAGCTTGGAAATATAACATGCTTTCTTTTGGGGGAAAATAAATTTTGTTGTCAAGTGGTTTACAAAGCATTTCTATCCATGTACTTACTGCTAATGTTCCTCATAATTAGAATTTTTGCAAAGTTTTATTGGAGTAACAAGCTTACATGTAGAAGCAAACACTGGATTGCATGGGAAAAAGGTTTGCTTTCCAAAAAATGAAGGAGGCATGGGTTTTAGATCTACGATTGATGTATCTTAAGCTATGTATGCTAATCTTTGGTGGAAATTTATAACTTAAAATTCACTATGAAATTTTTTTATGTGGAATAAGTATTGTGAAAAGAAAATTATCCCCCTTGTTCAATGGAAAGGTGGCTCACAAGTGTGGAAACATATGTTGGAAAATAGAGAAGTAATAGAAAAAAACTTGTGGTGGAAAGCTAAAGGAGGAACATTTAGTATTTGGTATGACAATTGGACCAGTCTTGGTCATTGCTTCTACATCCTATAGAAGCGCAAGGTTGCCACTCTATGGATGATATTGAAGTTTTTTTTAAGGATCCTGGATGGGATTATGATATTATGTAGGATTATTTACCTAATAATATTGTGGATCATGTGAGACAAAGTATGAGCAGTATAAGACAATCGAATCAAATGGATAAACCTTGGTGGATAAAATCTAGTACTAACAAGATCCTGGGAGATCTTAGAAGTAGGGATGAAGTTTCCGAAGACATTAAGAGGATTTGGGTGAAGGAGTTACCTTTCAAAATTTCTTTATTTGGTTGGAGGGTATAGACTTATAGAGTTCCTATTGTTGTTAGCATGATTTCATGGAATCTTAACATTTCTCCCTTATGTCAGTGTTGTTGTTCCTGTAAGGAAACTATTGAGCATATATTTCTTTCAGGTAAAGTGGCAGCTTATATTTGGAATCATTATGCAAGGGTTGCTGGTATACTAGGTCCTTGGATACAAGTTAAATATACCATGAAAAAGTGGTGGGTGGCACAAGGAAATACTAGGCTAAGAATAGTTTTTTCAAGCAGATCCTAACATTATTATGTAGTTTTTATGGAAGAGAAGGAATACTATCTTACATGGAGGGGTCTATAATAGAAACAAGGTGATTTGGGATATCAATTCTACTATCGATAAGTTTATTAAGTTTCACTTTCACTATGATCATAATCCTAATACTTGGTCTCATATGGTAGCTCTTTTGGAAAGGTTTAGGCCTATGTTTCAATCAAAACTTGTTAAATGGGTTCCTCCTCTATAGGTTGGCTGAAATGTAACACTGATGGGGCCTCTAGAGGGAACCCAAGTCTTAGTGCTTCTACTTTTTGCTTAAGAAATCATGAAGGCGGGTTCTTGGGGGCTAAGGGGGTAAAAATTATTGATTCCACAACTTTAGTGGTTGAACCTAGGGCTATAAGTGAAGGTTTACAATATTGTTTAGAGAATCGTTAGTCTAACATTATTATTAAGACTGATTCTTTGGCAATGGTTAACATCATTAATGGAGGCTGGGAATTCCTCGGAGTGTGAGTATTGAAGTTGGCTCAATTCACATAATAAGAAATCTCATTTCAGTAAGAGTACAACACTCTTAATTTTTAGTTTTGCATGTACATATGAATTTAATTTAGATGAAGATGTTCCTAGTGAAGGCGGGAAAATTATTATGATGGACAAAATAAACACACCTTACATTAGGACAAAACATATTAGTAGTTCTGCTCGATAGGAAAATAATTTTTTCGGAATAATTTTATAATGTTACTATATGAATCATAAGTGAATCTATAGGTGTTAAAATTATTGGAAATGTTTTAGGTCTGAAGCAATTTCGTTTGATTGATAGTACTTGAACCTAGTGAAAGCTTTGAGGTGTTCATATGGTATTAAATTAGGACTTTAAACTTTCAAATAGTTAAGTTTCTATAAGCTTAGCTAGATTCAGGTACTTATGTCACTGATTGAAATAGTTTTGAAGTTATTATCGATGGTAATATCTAAACTTTTATTGGTGGTATTAAATCCAACTATGGAATTCAGTCTAGTGAAGTATATATATTAAGATTAAATATAATTACTACTATTCAGAGTTTACCTGGTACAGCAAGTCGACTATGAGTCAGCTACAAGCGTCATTTTTCATGTTTTTTACTAAGGTCACCAAGAAGACACAGTTGTAATGATGAAATCTTTTTGGCTATAGAACAGGTAGATCCATCTCTTAAACCTCTAGATGATCAGATCAGGGGCGGACCCACGTAGCTGGTTTCGGGTGCTCGAGCACCCATTGACTTCGACAAAAATTATATATATAGAATATATATATAGAAAATATGACAAATACGTTATTAAATATAAATAAGCACCAATTAATTGAACAAAAGCAGTCGTGTGTCCGCTGGTTTACATTTGGAATATAAGGTGTGCGAAGCAATGCGGCTAGGGTTCGAATCCCATCAGCCCCATCCTTTTTCTGCGAATTTTGCACCCTTTTTTTTACTTTTTTCCAGCGAATTTTGCAAGTTTTTTTTACTTTTTACTTTTTTTAATTAAGGTTTCTTTAACTCTGAATGTTGTACTTGTTTTGACTTTTCCTATTCTTAATTAATTTAGGCTGACTAACTTTTTCTTTCTTTTTTATTATTAACTTTTCCTATGCTAAGTAAGTCAGATCTGCATCAAACTTGGCCACTAGTTTATTTGCTTATCAAGTTGACTCTCATTCTTTCCGTTGCTTCTGCTTCTGTGGAACGAGCTTTCTCATCCATGAAATACATTAAAATGAACTTTGTAATAGTATTAGTGATGAATTTTTTAATGGTTGTTTAGTTTGCTATGTAGAGTGTAAGATATTCGCAAATGTAAGCAATGATGCTATTATTTATCGTTTTCAACATATGTAAAGTCGTCGAGCACAATTATGACTTTAAAACTAGAAGTCTCTTTTTGTAATGATAATATTACTAGATCATTGTGACTTATAATTAGAGGTTGTTTTTGGTGATGATGATAATGTTAATCGTTGTTTTATTTTTTCTACTTTTTTTATTGAAGAGTTTGAGTTAGTATATGTTTACTTTTTTGTATTAAAGAGTTTGAGTTAGTATACGTTTACACTATGTGATTGCTAACAGTTTTATGTTAAAGGAAGTGAGCACCCACAACCTTTAAATCCTGCATCCGCCACTGGATCAGATCTCACATGTGGAGCTTCATCTACAGCTTCAAACCAAATTCCTCTGATTGTCCGAGGAGATGAACCCCAAATTCGATTATTGATACTTTCGATCATTGATTACATGAAGTTCATCTTGGTGGGCTGACTTCTGAATCGAAGGTGGATGGCAGTATTTGAGCCTTTTTGAGAATTTCATCCAAGTTGTCTCTTCAATTCGATCGGTGGTGTCCTTTCCACTTTTCTAATTAGTCTTAGCGGATTTTTATTTCTTTCTTTCTTTATTTTGGGTTGTGTCACTTTTGGATCAGACCCTTGTAAATAGATGATGTTGATTTTCAATAATAAGGCCTTAGATCCCATCTTTGATTTAAAAAATTGATAAAATACCAACTCATCATAACTAACACCTTTTGCAATACTTAGGTACATAATCGTATTGGATATCTGTTCATTTATTAATAACTATTTTCACTAGAGTTCTTCTTTTACATACCTACACTAATTCAAATTTTGTTAAAAGGTCAACCTCGACATTGAATCTAGCACAACTAGGACATGTTTTGTTTTATGTAGCAAAATCTATCTGTAATGACATTCCAACTGTCGTGGCCATTGTAAAAAATAGCCTCCTTAATAAAATAATTAGGAGGTAAATATGGGAACCATATCATAAGCTACTGTGATCAACATTTCTTCTTCTAGATCAAACGGAGGATCCCACTTCATCGTACATATATGGTACAACAAATTCATTTACATCGTGTAAAAAAATATCTTTGAAAGAAGATTAACATAGTCCTTGAGTAAAGTTGGTTGAATTATTCCATACTTATTTCAAAGTAACTGATACTACATTTTTCTTTCCATTCATATTGTATTCGAATCAATCTTCTTAGCTCCTTTTTATTAGGCAATCCATTCACAAAACTGACCAACAACGGCATATTGTAGGTCTTCTTATAGAATCATCTTGTTCACCTCCTCCTCCTTCCATAATATCATAGGCACTACATTTAGAGTGAATATTGCAAAACTAAAAATTAAGAAATTTGGGTAATCAACTCCATATCACAATAACTGTATGAAAAGTATTTATAATGACCCAAAAAATTGGAATCTTAATGAAATGAAATTGCTTACTGACTCTAGCCACGGATCGTACATTGATCCACAATATGTCGATTGGCTTTAAATTTGCCGTAGATTCTGTATTAGGATTTCATAACTTCCATCGTGGATGATAAATAGAATTAGTAATGATTTTTGCTATTTAGCTAGAGAACTTATCCCGTGCTAATTTATGTTCTTTCAATAGTGCTTAGTAATTAATTACAACTATATGCTATTTTACTATATAGTACCATCTATTTTTTTAATTAATTACAACTGTATGAACTTAATTAAAAAGCAGAACAAACACGTCTAATAGTCCCTTGAGAACCAGTAAGTACTCCAATTCTTCCCATTTTCACCATTGCATTGGCAAAATCAGCCTCGAATGGTGTCCCGAAAAATGGGCTAAGAAATCCAAAGTAAGAATCTACAACTCTCCTCGTTGTCTCATCGTTATATAAATTTGCATCAGATTGTAGTACAGCAAAGCCACTTCTAATATTCTGCAGAATTTGACTGTCGAATATTTCACCACTGCCTCTATCCATCGATAACCTGACATTAACATCTCCGTTTTGGGGACAAGTGGACTTCAACTCGGGAAGAAATTTAGGATTTATCGATGGATCAGAACCTCCGTTGGGGGAGAAGTTATAGAGCCTTTTGGTCATGAAAAAGCATGCAGTGGTACCAATTGTATGTGCAGCTGCAATTCATTCATTCATTCATCATTACATTATATGCCGTTGTTATGCATGTGTTTTCATCAATTAATTTTTATATAGTAATGTTTTTGGGGGTCCATCAATTATATACTTCACTTTTCGCACTCTAAAGAGATGAAACGCATTTGTTCACTGACACATTTTAAAATGAAAGTTAGTTTGACTCGGCACAAAGTTTAAGAAAGAAAAAAAATAATTTAAAACTTGTGGTCCAAAATGAATGATAGAAATTTGTGTAGCTGTAAATCATTTCATTAAAGGTAAAATAAATATTTTATAGTTAAATTTTGGACCACAAAGTTTAAAAGTTTTTTTTCTTTTTTAAATCTCGTGCTAAGTCAAACTACCTCACATAAAATGAGACGGAGAGAGTACTTAATATAGAAATGTGTCATTCTTTTTTGGACTGATTGAAAAAAAAGTAAGTCACATAAATTGAAACAGAGGGAGTAACAATCTAACTCTAAAATGCAATTTTACCCTTAATAAACAATTTATAGTCATACAAACATTTATCACTTATTTTAGATTAAAAAAAAGATCAAAGTCTTTCTTTCTTTTTAAACTTAATATAAAATCGAACAAACTAATATAAAATAATATATTTGATAAAACAAATAGATTAGTGTATAGATAGTTACCAGTAAGGAGAACAAGGTCTTTGTGAGAAAGGCCTTTCTGGAAGAACTTATCTTTGAGTTGTTGAATTGAATCATCAATGTCCGGCATATTATCAGCCAAAGATACATTTGAAACCAACCCATCTCTCCTTCCTGTTTCTACATTATAGAATGGCCCATTTACCTGTCCAATTAAACAATTTTTATAGACAATTGTGATATGTCATCATGCCATATATATATAAGCGTCATGTAAGTGTCATATGATCAGGGGCAGACCTATGTTGGGTTGAGAGGATTTATATGAATCCACTTCGTAAAAAAAATTACATGGTATATAGAAGTATATTGGGTTTGTCTTCTAAAGTATAATCGTATAAATAAAAAATTGACCCCATTTAAACAAATGACAGTTGCTGGTCTAGTGGTAAAGTGTGTTTATTTTTGTGGAAGTGTCCCGGTTTGAAACCAAACAACACACTAATTTATTAGCTTTTTGTGAATTTTCTTTTATTCGAACCCACTTGATAAAAATTCTAGATCCACCACCACTGCGTATGATACAAACTTGTCCATATGGAGGCTTACAAAGGAACAAAGCTAGTCTATAGTGGAAGGTTCTAGAGAAATGTAAGAATTTCTCACGGTAGAACCTATAATATCATAAAATATATATGGAAGGTCCATAAAAACTTTAAGCATGTAAAACGTTCTAGAAAAAGGACTATTTTGTAAATATGTAAGGACTTATTTAACAATTATTATTTACATATTAACTCCCAAGATAATAGTATAAATAGAGGAACATTCATTTGTAAGATCATCGGCAATAATCAATAAAGTTCTCTGCAATACAATTTTTCCTAGCAATTCTTTTGTATTCTCTTTCATTTTCTGTAGCGATTCCTAGAGCTTAGGTCTGACTTAACAAGCAAAATTGTAAACAAGTGGTGCAAGAACATGAACAAGTTGTCAAGTACCACACATGTGCTAGAAGACTAAAAACGTGAGACAATGCATGTTTTTCTTAAATTTCGTATCAAAAACCAAAAAAATAAATTGAAACTGACTATAAGATTTTTTTTTTAAAAAAATAGGTACCAAGAGTATAGCAACCCTAGCAGCAATAGCAACAATATCAGCACAAGAAACAAGTCGAGGACAAACAGCCTCAACCTCTGCTTTAGCTTTCTCAATCACTTCAAATCCTCCAACACCTTGATGACCAAATGCATGTCTTTCAGCATTAGGTCCATTTTCTATAAGAATTGATGCATCACACCCCTATTCATCAATAATTGATCACTTAATAATTAATGGTCACTAAAAATGATTAAATAAAAATAAATTTATTAATTAATTAGACCTGAACAAAGCAGTCATGGAAATGAAGTCTAAGCAAGACAGGAGCTATATTTTTGTTGGAGGCAGCAACTTTTTTGACAACACCACTCACAATGGATTCAACATTTGGGCATTTTTTGTCATAGAAACCAACTTTGATTTGTCCATGTGAAATCCCTATTTGATTACTCAAAATTAGGATGATCACAAAAATCATCACTGCCATTCCCTGTTTATAAATGTATATTTTGTATATAGATGCAAGTTTTATTTATATGAAGGAAAAATCTCAACTATATTTTTCTCTTAATAAATAAGCCACAGTTGAACAGCTTGACCAGTCTGTATAATGGTCATGTCTGCTTCAGCATAAAGGGCTTCATTGGCATTACAAATTTTCTGCAATTCATAGTTGCAAACGTGAATCAATAGGTCTTCTTTTTGGCTTTTTGTCTCTCGTGCAATGTGGGCTCCACTTAAAAGAATATTACTATTCGTTACCTCTCATTCATGTGAGCTAGTTTGACTCGGTACGAAGTTAAAAAAGAAAGAAAGAATTTTAAAATTTATGGTCTAAAATGAATGATAAAAATTTACGTGGCTATAAATTATTTCATTAAGGGTAAAATAAATATTTTAAAGTTAAATTGTTACTTAATATAAAAATGTGTCATTATTCTTTTTGGGACTGACTAAAAAGAAAAGTAAGTCATATAAATTGGGACAGATGGAGTATGAGTTAGTTAGACTTGTAACAGAATTTAGAAAAA
Organism: Solanum chiquidenum; assembly: GCA_029582725.1. Classification (NCBI taxonomy): domain Eukaryota; kingdom Viridiplantae; phylum Streptophyta; class Magnoliopsida; order Solanales; family Solanaceae; genus Solanum; species Solanum chiquidenum. The sequence goes on along the minus strand of JAJOOS010003024.1, from coordinate 644 downwards.
GAGAATTTTTTTTGAAATTTTTAGTCTAAAATAGATTTAGGCTAGAAATTATTTCATTAAAGATAAAATTAATATTTTAAAGTTAAATTGTTATTAAATATAGAAATCTGTTTTTTTTTTTTTTTAATGGACTAGAAAAGAATGTAAGTGAAAAAAATTGGGAAGGAGGGAGTATCATATACTTTTAGTGAAGGTGCTTCTCTAGAAATATGTGGGCTCCACTTTAGTGCTTTTTCAATTTTAATTTATTTATTTTAATTTGTTATATATTTTAAAATGATATCAAAAATATTATAAATCACAATAATTAACAACTTAAAATTTGATTATATATTTTAAATTTTACGTAAAAAGTACTATAAATCATAATAATTAACAACATAAAATATTTAACAATTTTGACTAACTGTTGAAATTCTATCATGACACATAAATAAGGACATAGAGAGTAACACTTTCTTTGAAAATTACGTAAAAAGTATAATAAATTACAATAATTACTAGAGTAATAATTTAAAATATTTATAAACCATATAAAAATTGAATTGACTCTTTAATTTTTATATGCATCACATAAATTAAGACAAAATGAATAATATTATTAAGCATGTACTACGCACGAGATCTGATATCTCAAAAAAAAA
>JAJOOS010003021.1:0-29761 GCA_029582725.1 Solanum chiquidenum | reverse complement strand
AAGGAAAGAAATAGGGAGTTTCCATAAACTCCAACAAAAGTCTAACAATGAACTAAACAATGCGGAAGAAATAACTTAGAACCTGAAAGTCAATGTACCAAAACATCTAACAATGAACCAAGTCTAAACAAGAAGGGATGCAACCCCCAACTAATGTACTAATAACTAATAGAACATAGTCTAAGTCCGGAAATGATGGACATAGACGAAAGAGAACCCATGGCAGCTCGAAAGAATTGGCTCACCTTTGAATTCGAACGATCACTGATCTCCTAAGCGAGGTCTGTCAGTAGCCGCTTAAAGATGCCATGTACTCAACAAAAATAAGAGCAAGTGCAGTATCAGTACACAACCACAGTGTACTGGTAGGATCACGCGGCTATCCCACTAAGTGCAACATAAGCAAGTCAAGACAACATTATAATCGCATGCATATATATCAACATATACAAACAACGAACAACTTCATATTTTATATCAAATCATTGGTCCTTTCATAGAACCCAAACAGTTAGCATACCAAAATGTGGTATATGATCCCATAATTATGTCGGAACGTGACAACCGATTCCATAGTTATGTCGGAACGTGACAATCGATCCAAGTTAGTTATGCCGAAACGTGGCAACCGATTCATTCAACACACCACAATCACAAGTATATCATCAAGATCATACATTTAAGTCATGATTTAATGACAATCATCATTCATCTATCTCATTTACAACAAGTGTGATCAACATTGCAACATTCATACATATACAAGTATCATAATGAAGCAAGAACAAACATAAATCACACAATCATAAAATCACAACCATCACCTACCTCGAAACAAGCTTGAAACCCTAAGAAACTTGATCCTTCCCTTTCCGGATTCGTTTCGCTTGTTCTTGTTCTATAAATAATCATAATAACATGGGAATCAATAAACAATCACTAATTACCCAAATTACTAACAATTCTATGAACCCTAGATCAAACCCATGATCCCAATTATCCAAATTAGGGTTGTTTCCACCATAGAATCTATAACAAAATCTTTCCTCATCAATATTCACCCATTCCATTACATTCTACGGATTGAAAAATGGATTCGGGAAGTGAAAAGTTTACATTTAGCCTCAAGAATGGTGAAAATGAGTAGGAGTCTTCTGGGGTTCGTTCCTTAGCTTTAAAAAATCGAAAAGTGCCAAATAAGGTCGTTTAAGGATTTATTAACGACCATAAGTCTCGTCGAACCCGCCATAGCTGCCGTCACACCGCTGTAGCGACCCCGTCATAACGGCAAAACCCAGCGCCAAAGTGGGTTATGCGAGACAGTGAGCTAATTAAAGAATTTCAAAATCTCCATTTCACAACACACCTCTAACCCACAACGCTCAGAAAATACCCTTTACACTAAGATCAATTTCGGGAGTTCTACTCGCCCAAATTCAATTTCGGGAGTTCTACTCGCCCAAATTCAATTTCGTCAAGTCGTACAGATTCCTTAACGAGTTATTTAACTACTCATGAGATCAAAATCATAAATAATTCACCCGATTGTTATCAGATTTCCCTACACCTCAAAGACTCTTATTTCATCCAAATCTGGACAAGGTTGGGAAAATCCAAATACTACGAAAAAGTTTTTTCAGCCCCAATTTTTCCCCATTGGCTTTTCTATAATGACGGAAACAGGTCGTTACAATAGATGCAAATTTACCCATCACTTGTCCCCGAGTGAACAAACTTAGGAAAAATAGGCTAAGGAAAGAATGAAGTAGTACCTGAATCGACGAACAATTGGGGATACTTGTCTCGCATGTCCCTCTCGGTTTCCCAAGTAGCTTCCTCAACTGGAGGATGCTTCCATTGAACTTTCACGGACTTAATCTTCTTTGTCCTCAACTTACGCACATCACGATCAAGAATTGCAATTGATTCCTCCTCATATTGGAGGTCCTTGTCTAACACAATTGAGCCCCACTTTATGATATAATCCCCATCACCATGATATCTCTTCAACATGGATATATGAAATATCAAATGAACTCCCGATAAATTAGGAGGTAAAGGTGATCTATATGCTATCAGCCCTACACATTTAAGAATTTCAAATGGACCAATGTATTTAGGACTTAGCTTACCCTTCTTACCAAATCTCATCACCCCTTTCATGGGTGATAACTTAAGAAGAACATTTTCACCGGATTGAAACGTCATGTCTCTTACCTTATGATCTACATAATTCTTTTGTCTACTCTGGGCTGCTAAAAGCTTAGCTTGAATACTCCTCACCTTATCTTGAGCATCCTTCACTAAATCAACCCCCAAAGGTTTCACATCTCCAGCCTTAAACCATCCTAGGGGTGATCTACATCCCCTCCCATATAATGCCTCAAATGGTGCCATATCAATACTGGAGTGATAACTATTATTATAGGAGAACTCACACAAAGGTATGAATTTATCCCAATTCCCTCCAAAATCAAGCACACATGTCCTCAACATGTCTTCTAACACTTAAATAGTCCTCTCTGACTGTCCGTCTGTCTGTGGATGGAAGGTTGTACTAAAAGTGAGTTGTGTGCCCAATTCATCATGCAATTTCCTCCAAAACTTGGATGTGAATTGGGTACCACAGTCTGAGATGATAGAGAGGGGCACCCCATGCACCTCACTATCTCTTTCACATAAACTTTAGCCAATTGCTCAGCATTATAATCTATTCTTACCGGAATAAAATGGGCTGACTTGGTCAATCTATCAACCACTACCCAAATAGAATCAAACTTCCCCAAAGTCTTGGGAAGACCACCACAAAATCCATGGCTATCATTTCCCACTTTCATTCCGGAATTGACATTCTTTGAAGCAAACATATAGTCCCTTGATGTTCATACTTCACTTGTTGACAATTTTGACACTTCGCCACAAACTCCGCTACGTCTTTCTTCATGTCCGGCCACTAATAAATTCGGTTCAAATTTCTATACATCTTGGTCACACCCGGATGAATAGAATATCGCGAACCATGAGACTCTGCTAATAATTTCTCAATCAAGTCATCTACTCTAGGAACACAGATTCTCCCTTTAAAATTGAGTACACCATCCGTATCAAGAGTGGTCTCTTGTGCCTTACCATTCCTAATCTTTTTTCTAAGCTCCTCCAAATTCTCATCCTCAAATGATTTGGCCTTGATCTCCCTAATGAATGTGGCCCTCACTTCAATACTAGCTAACACCCCACATCTTTTTTAGATGCCCAACTACATGAAATTTGACTCTAAGGTCTGAATTTCCGTAGCCAAAGGTTGCTTGGATGCACTCAAGCAAGCTAAACTACCCATACTCACCGTTTTTCGACTCAAAGCGTCTGCCACCATATTAGTCTTGCCCGGATGGTATTGAATGGTCACATCATAATCTTTAAGTAACTCCGTCCACCTTCGTTGTCTCAAATTCAGATCCTTTTGAGTGAACACATGCTGCAAACTACGATCACTTGACAGGCTCCTTAGGGAGAACAAGCATGAGACCCGATGCATACGGCTTATGAAATACTTCACACTTAACACCATAGAGGTAATGCCGCCAGATCTTAAGAGCAAACACTATCGCTGCCAACTCTAAATTATGTGTTGGATAATTCCCCTCATGCACCTTCAATTGACGCGAGGCATAAGCTATAACATTCTTATCCTGCATCAACATAGCACCCAACCCAGAATGAAAAACATCACAATAAAAAATAAAATCCTTACCTTCAACCGGTAATGCTAGAATAGGTGCAGTGGTCAAAAGAGTTTTGAGCTTTTGGACGCTCTCCTTACATTTTTCAGTCCATTCAAATGGTATCTCCTTTTTGGTCAAATTAGTCAAGTGAGTGGCAATAGAAGCAAAGTTCTTCACAAATCGACGATAATAGCTAGCGAGCCCCACAAAACTCCTAACTTCAGTCACCGAACTTGGTCGAACCCAGTTCTTAACTGCCTCAATCTTTTGGGGATCTACCATTACCCCTTTTTTGACACTATATTCCCCAAAAATGCAACCGATTTCAACCAAAATCCACACTTAGAAAATTTAGCATATAGTTTTTGCTTCCCAAGAACACCCAAAACACTACGAAGATGGTTGGCATGCTCTTCCTCACTTTTCGAATAGACCAAAATATCATCAACAAAGACTATGACGAAAGAATCAAGAAATGGCTTGAACACTCCATTCATTAAACTCATAAAAGTAGCAGGCGCATTGGTCAAACCAAAAGACATAACCAAAAACTCATAGTGCCCATAGCGAGTTCTAAACGCCGTCTTGAGCACATCCTTAGGCCTAATTTTTAATTGATAGTAACCGGATCTTAGATAAAACTGATGCACCTTGCAATTGGTCAAAAAAGATCATCTATTCGAGGCAAGGGGTACTTGTTTCGAATAGTGACCCTATTTAGTTGCCGATAATATATACACATTCTCATACTACCATCTTTTTTCTTAACAAACAAAACTGGAGCACCCCATTGGGAAGCACTGGGACGAATAAATCCCTTATCAAGAAGCTCTTGGATTGGAGCCTTAAGCTCTCTTAATTCTACCGGAGTCATGCGATATGGAGGGATAGAAATGGGACGCGTACCAGGCTCTAAATCAATGTAAAAATCTATATCTCTATCCGGAGGCATACCAGGCAAATCATTAGGAAACACTTCTATAAATTCCGACACCACATGAATAGACTCAATGGATGGGGTCTCAATCTCAACATCCCTAATATGAGCCAAATAAGCCAAACAACCCTGCCCTATCAATTTCTTAGCTCGAATGGAGGATATGATATTAGTTCGCTTAGGCTTGTACACCCCTTCCCACTTTAATTTTTCCCTTCCCAGAATTTCTAGAGTTATAGACTTAGTATTACAATTAAGCACAACATAATAAGGGAACAACCAAGTCATGCCTAAGATTATGTCAAAGTCAGTCATATCCAAAATCACCAAATCAGCCCAAGTCTGAAAACCCATAAACAAAATAAGACAAGCACGATAGACATGGGTAACTATGATTGACTCTCCAACTAGAGTAGAAACATGGATATGGGCATCAAGTTTATCACAAATCATATCAAACATTGAGGCAAATCGCACAGATACATAAGAATAAGTAGAACCCGGATCAAATAATACATTAGTCATCCGGTCACAGACAAGAATAGTACATGTGATCACCGTGCCAGATGCCTCTGTCTCATTCTTACCCGGAAAGGCATAACATTGAGCCCTATCATCTTGACGAACCACTTTCCTGCCTGGTTGCACATTACCTCTGCCTGCATTATTATTTCCTCTACCTCCACGGCCTCGCTGATTACCTCATCGCCCACCTTGTGGACGTCCTATACCATTATTACCATTCATCACGGGTACCACTGCTCTAGACTGCTGTTGCGCAGAATCTAACACACATAGGTGGGGATAATCTCTCCTCATATGTCCAGGTTCTCCACAGTTGTAACAAGTACGATCAAAAGTTGGTCTGCTGCCCGTCGAAGGCGCGACTCCCTGGCTATCCAGAAAATTATGAGATGGAGTTTCAGAGTAACTACCTGTAGAGGCGGGCATAGCGGACTGAATTGGCTTGGCTGCAAGTGTTGGCCTTCCGGACCCCTTGGAATAAGAACCTTGAAAGTTACCCGAGTTCTTGACCCTTTTTGCCCATGCTTTAGCTTGACCGTCTCGCCTCACCCCCTCCACTTTCTTAACATAGTCTGTTACCTCATTGAAGCTCCTCCCTGCAGAAGTCATATGAACAGATAATACTTGCAACTCGGAATTTAATCCCCTAATAAATAACCGGATTCTCTCTTCCTCAGTAGTCACCAATTGAGTAGCATATCTAGACAAAACATGGAACTTGGCCTCATAAGCAGCCACAGTCATACCACCTTGCTCCAAATCCATGAACTCATCCTTCTTGTGATCCCTCAAAGTCCTAGGCACATATTTCTCTAAGAACAAAGCATGAAACTGGGTCCAAGTAAGTGGAGGTAAAGTAGAAGATCAGCATTCCATGTAAGCTCTCAACCACTGCTTAGCCTCACCTTGAAGATGAAAGGACACAAACTCTACCCCATGTAATCTAAGATGAACTCATAAGCATCCTCACTCTCAGAATCAAGAAACACAGGAGACTTTAGCTTCAAAAACTTAGTCAACATTTCATGCTCATTACCAGTCATAACAGAACCCAACAAAGGACAAAAGAAAGCATCATTACTTCCAGTCCCACCCACCTTGGGCGCAGTGCTAGCAACAAGAGGATTAGTAGGAGCTTGAGTTGCTTGAGCAGAAGGAAGCACTCTAGGACCAACCAACCCTTTCAAGAATGACATGATCTATCGAGCTAACACTGGGTCTATGGGGGGAACATCGGTAGTCTCAGCCTGCACCTCTCCCTTTTGTCCCAAATCCTCAACATCAACATTCTCTTTTATCTCTTTATGATACGCATGAGGGTTCTCATTCATAGGAGCATTCTCAACAAAAGCTCAATTTCCAGCAGGCGCTACTCTTCCACAGCCTCTACCCTTAGCTCTTCTTTTACCCCTGCCTAGACCGCTACCTCTCACTGCAAATTCCTCAGCTGGAGCATTGACGGGAGCTACGGGCCTAACGTCGTTGAATCTAGTATTAACCATCTGCGGACAGAAGAGTGAAGGAGGTTAGATACCAATTTGAATCAACAGATAGCAATTGGAATCAAGTTATAGCACAAAAGGAGACAAGAGAAAAATAGAGATTTCCTAAAGTCCTATAGCCTCTCGAAGAAAAATAAAGGCGTCCTCGTACCGTTCCGCGAGACTCTACTAGACTCGTTTTGATACATCGAGATCAACAAACCTAGGCTCTGATACTAACTTTTTGCGACCCAGACCGTCATGATTGGCACCCACACTAACTCTCCGGTGGGAGAACCACTACTACAACCCAAACCAAGCAGCTAAACAAAACTAAGATATTTAAATTACGGAAGCAAGTTAAATACTAAGGAAAGAAATAGGGAGTTTCCATAAACTCCAACAAAAGTCTAACAATGAACTAAACAATGCGGAAGAAATAACTTAGAACCTGAAAGTCAATGTACCAAAACATCTAACAATGAACCAAGTCTAAACAAGAAGGGATGCAACCCCCAACTAATGTACTAATAACTAATAGAACATAGTCTAAGTCCGGAAATGATGGACATAGACGAAAGAGAACCCATGGCAGCTCGAAAGAATTGGCTCACCTTTGAATTCGAACGATCACTGATCTCCTAAGCGAGGTCTGTCAGTAGCCGCTTAAAGATGCCATGTACTCAACAAAAATAAGAGCAAGTGCAGTATCAGTACACAACCACAGTGTACTTGTAGGATCACGCGGCTATCCCACTAAGTGCAACATAAGCAAGTCAAGACAACATTATAATCACATGCATAAATATCAACATATACAAACAACGAACAACTTCATATTTTATATCAAATCACTAGTCCTCTCATAAAACCCAAACCCAAACAGTTAGCATACCGGAACGTGGTATTTGATCCCATAATTATATCGGAATGTGACAACCAATCTCATAGGTATGCCGGAACGTGGCAACCGATCCAAGTTAGTGTGGCAACCGATTCATTCAACACACCAAAATCACAATCACAAGTATATCATCAAGATCATACATTTAAGTCATGATTTAATGACAATCATCATTCATCTATCTCATTTACAACAAGTGTGATCAACATTGCAACATTCATACATATACAAGTATCATTATGAAGCAAGAACAAAGATAAATCACACAATCATAAAATCACAACCATCACCTACCTCGAAACAAGCTTGAAACCCTAAGAAACTTGATCCTTCCCTTTCCGGATTCGTTCCGCTTATTCTTGGTCTACAAACAATCATAATAACACGGGAATCAATAAACAATCATTAATTACCTAAATTACTAACAATTTTATGAACCCTAGATCAAACTCATGATCCCAATTATCCAAATTAAGGTTGTTTCCACCATAGAATCTATAACAAAACCTTCCCCCATCAATATTCACCTATTCTATTATGTTTTACGGATCGAAAAATGGATTCGGGGAGTGAAAAGCTTACATTTAGCCTCAAGAATGGTGAAAAATGAGTAGGAGTCGCCTGGGGTTCGTTCCTTAGCTCTAAAAATTAAAAAGTGTCAAATAAGGTCGTTTAGGGGTTTATTAACGACCCTAAGTCGCGTCGAGCCTGCCACAGCGGTCGTCACTCCGTTGTAGCGTCCCCGCCAGAGCGGCAAAACCCAGCGCCAAAGCGGGTTACGCGAGACAGTGAGCTAATTAAAGAATTCTAAAATCCCTATTTCACAACACACCTCTAACCCACGATGCTCAGAAAATACCTTTTTACGCTAAGATCGATTTCGGGAGTTCTACTCGCCCGAATTCAATTCCGTAAAGTCGTACGGATTCCTTAACGAGCTATCTAACTACTCATGAGATCAAAATCATAAATGATTCACCCGATTGTTACCAGATTTCCCTACACCTCAAAGACTTCGATTTCGTCCAAATCTGGACAAAGTTGAGAAAATCCAAATACTACGAAAAGTTTTTCCGTCCCCAAATTTTCTCCCGTTGACTTTTCTATAATGACGAAAACAGGTCATTACATTACACAACTTATATCGAGCGAGACAATAATTTATTAATCTATGCCGAGTGAACTAAGTCGAATAGATAAGCGTACTTTGATCTACAATATTTTATTAAATGACAATAAGAGAAAAAGTTAAAGATCATTAGATTTGAGGGTAAAGTCAAAAGGCCAACCCGAAATAGGGACAATCAATGTAAAAACTTAAATTTCAAGGGTTACTTACCAATATGTATAGGCAACAAAAATTATTTTCAGCAAAATGGTTATATGTGTATGTAATATATTGATATGTATATATAATGTATCGACAATTGTATAAATAGTGTATAATCATGTATAAATAATCTATAGCTATGTATCAAAGATGTATATCGATGTGTATACATTATTTATCCAGTATTTATATATTACAAAACAATTTTTTTCATCTCAACCAACTTAAATATCCTCTAAACAGTCCAAAATTTAAATATGAGCTCCTTTCAATGTTTTAAGTCTTTCGATATAGTATTCACTCGAAATGATTCATCTTTGTGGCACATTAATTTTTCAAATGTAAAAGAAGAAGAAGCAAGGAGGAAAACATCGAAGAAATAAGGAAGTAGAAGAAGCAAATCAACCATCAGTGGTTGGAAGAAGGCCATACAAGGAAGAAGATGAGGGAAAGAACACATCAAAATGTACTTCGCGACTTCGCGTGCAATAGCACTAACTGAATGACAATTTTACGTAATAAGTGATAATTAGATTATTGAGATAAGTGTCGAAAATACACTTAAATTATTATTTTTTTGAGTTTTCATGCCTAAACTATTGAAAGTGTGAGTTTCATGTCAAATATTAGTTTGAGAAACTCACTATTTCAATAGATTAGATATAAAACTCACACTTTCAATAGTTTATATATAAAACTTTAAAAAAAAAACGTCCAAATTGGGCCTAAAGGCAAATTACATGCATTTAAAAAAAATAAAAAAAGGAAATATATACATACTATCTCAAAAATAAAAAAATAAAAAGGTACAGTAACAGATTTAAAAAAAAAAAATGAAGAAAATGAAAAGGAATAATAGGGTAATTTTTTTGACAGTGCCGCCGATCTACTGGGCTTGATATCTCGGTGGGAGCTGAAGAAGCTAGAAGTAGCTTTTCATAAGCCCCTGTAAGGTTGGGTGAATCACAATCTTGAATTCAGAAATAGCGAATTATTCAGAAATGTTGGTAACAATCAGACAGGCGAGGCAGAAAACTAGAGCCCTTTTCAATCATCCTCCATATGCCCAATCCGCCATTAACAAGAATACCCTTTTGTTCTATCTATTTTACTCCACTAATACTCCTTTTGCCGCCTCCTCAAAGGCAATCCCTCCATACCCATATCCCTTTTTACCAGTTTCTTCAAATGTTTTGTCAACTTCAAGAATCGGCGAATTGCAGCAGAAAGATGTTGTTTTATCCTTTAAGGAGTGGTTCATGACCAGAAAAAATCCACTCTTTGATCAGATCTTTGAGATATTACGAACCAAAGATGATATTACAGCTGATATATCAATGTCGAGATTCAATCTTCGACTCTCTGAGGCGTTGATTCTTGACGTGTTAAACTATGAGAAAAATAAAGATGTATTGTCGTGTTTGAAATTCTTTGATTGGGCGGGTCGACAACCGGGTTTTCATCATACTCGTTCTACTTTTAATGCCATTTTCAGGATTTTAGCTAAGGCCAAAATGATGTCTTTGATGGCTGAGTTCTTGGATAAGTATATGAAGCAAAGGTATTTCCATAAAGCTAGGTTTTACAATACTTTGGTAATTGGGTATGCGGTGGCAGGCAAGCCTGAGCTTGCACTCCAACTGTTTGGTAGAATGCGGTTTCAGGGTGTTGATTTGGATGCATTTGCTTATCATGTGTTACTTAATGCTTTGGTGGAGGATGGATTCTATGATGGGTTTGAGATGGTTTTGAAGCAGATTAAATTTAGAGGTTTTGAGGATGCAATAACACATGCTATATTCGTTAAGAGTCTTTGCCAGCAAACAGAGCTGGATAGAGCTGAGGACTATCTTAGAGGGTTGTTGAGGAATGGAGGGGTAGGATTGAGTGGGATTGTCGTGGCTAATCTTGTGGATGCTTTATGTAAAAATAAGCAGTTCACAAGAGCTGCAAGTTTGGTGCAGGAATTTAGAGAGTCTGGTTTGGTTCCAATGGAACAAGCATATAGTGTGTGGATTAAGGACCTTGCTCAGGCTGGGGAGCTAAGTGAGGCAGTTGAATTCTTGAAAGGCAAGAAACTGGCTGATGGGTATGTTCCTGACGTTTTTCGCTATAACAGCTTAGTGTGTCGGCTTTTAAGAGAAAACAGGCTGGAGGAGGTTTATGACTTGTTGATGGACATGAAGGATCAAGATATAATACCTGATGATGTCACCATGAATGTAACTTTGTGCTTCTTCTGCAAGGTGGGGATGGCAGATGTTGCCGTCGAGCTATATGACTCGAGAGCAGAATTTGGCCTCTCTGTAAGCAGTATGACCTATAACTATCTTATAAATACTTTATTAGGTGATGCAAGTGTTGATGAAGCATATCTCGTGTTGAAGAATGCCATTCAACAAGGTCATTTCCCTGGTAGGAGGACATTTTCTATTATTGCTGATGCTCTTTGCCGAGAGGGGAAGCTTGATAGAGTGAAAGAGTTGGTTCTTGCTTCTCTGGAACGGAATTGTGTGCCCAGTGACTCAACCTATAACAAGTTCATATCAGCCTTATGTAGGGCCAGCAGGGTGGAAGATGGATACTTGGTTCATGGAGCACTCAGCAGATTCGATAAGGTTACTAGCAAGACTACTTATTTTGACTTGATCAGTGGCTTTAACAAGTCAAGCAGGGGAGATATTGCAGCAAGATTGTTAATAGAAATGCAAGAAAAAGGTCATAGTCCAGACCGGCGATTATACAGGGCGGTTATTTGCTGTTTATGTCAAATGGAGGATCCAGATAAGCTATTTTACAGTTTATTAGAGGTTCAGTTGTCTCGGCATGAACCTAGCTGCCTTGTTTATAATTACTTCATTGATGGAGCTGGTCATGCTGGAAAACCTGAGCTGGCCAGAGATGTATATGAAATGATGAAGAGAAACGGTATCACACCAAATTTGCAGTCTGACATTTTAATCTTGCAAAGTTACTTAAAAGCTGGAAAAATTGCTGATGCCTTAAATTACTTTCGTGACTTGTCAAATAGAAGAGGTCTAGGAAGAAAACTATGGAACAACATGGTTGTTGGGCTTTGTAAAGCTAACAAGCCTGGAAATGCATGGAACATGTTCTGGGAGATGAGATCAACTCATTTGAGGCCAAGTATGGAATGCTATGAGGAACTTGTTAAGTTGCTTTGCTCACATAGAGATTATTATAAGGCAATTCTTCTGGTTGAAGACTTGATGCAAGTTGGTCGTCAGGTTTCATCATTCATTGGCAATGTACTTTTGTTACACTCGTTACAAACTCATAGAGTCTTTAGTGCTTGGATGCACTCAAGAGACTTGCGCAATACGAAGGATCACAGCTTAGCTCTAGGCGATCTGATCAAGACTTTCTCTGGTTGTAGTGATCTGGAGAGTGATATTTTGCAAATTGAAGAACTGATTCGACAATGTTTTCCTCTTGACATCTACACTTACAATTTGTTGTTGAGAAAACTAACCATAAGCGAAATGGATCTTGCTTGTAATTACTTTGAGAGATTATGCAAGAAAGGATATGAGCCAAATAGATGGACTTACGACATATTAGTTCACGGTTTCTTAAAAGTTGGCCGGTCTTCTGAGGCTAGAAGATGGATGGAAGAAATGTTCAGTAAAGGTTTTGATCTGACTGAGGCTACGAAGACATTTGTTTAAACTATTGATGAATCTCATTCAAGATGTAATGGGGTTCCTCATTCAGGTATTTAATGCTACATCGTTTGATATATTACTTTTGTTGGGTTCCTCTTGTAAGGAGAGAAGATTTTAGCTTCCTTCCTTGTAAGGAGAGAAGATTTTAGCTTCCTTCCTTGTAAGGAGAGAAGATTTTAGCGTCCTTTAATTTTTTCCCACGAAGATTATAAGTTCTGGTTGTTTTACTTCTTCAAGAATGCAACTCCTAAGACAATAGAAGTAATCTAGGATATTAAGTTAACTTCTTACTGCCTTCTAACATTGTGCGGCACCTGCTCTATGAGTTTTGAGATCAAAACTACCATTTGTAATGTTGAGCTGCATTGGCATTGAGTTAGTATGACTCTATGATGGCTTACATGGATTCTTTAGTGATATACATTTTTTAATAGGTATATTTTCTGCTACAGATAACTTCTATTGTTACTACTTTTTAAAGTAGAAGCTGTGTTGTACTGAGGTGGTCAGCATTAAGTGAAAAAAGCTACTTGAGTTAATATAAAAAAATAAGTGGGAGGGACATAGCATTGACTAGGAATTTTTTTACTTCACCTGGTATCTCTCTGTTATGGAAGTGTTACATATAAAAGCAAAACCTGATTTCTATGCCAATGTAAGCTGGATGGGGAAAACTTGCTGTGGAGTAAAAATTTAGAACTATGTGTTTCGTATAAAACAATTCTTATTTTGCACCCAAGGGTGTGGCCTAATGAGGAGAGAACTATGAAGTCTCAGGGTTCAAATCGCAGCGGCGACAAATACTAGGTGATTTTCCATCTGTCTAAGCCTGGGTGGACAGAGAGGTATTCAATGGAAGTAATTGAGGTGCGCGCAAGCAAGCTTGGGCACCACAATTATGAAAAAAAAACCTTATTTTAACCATATGAAATTTTATTTGTTTAAAGTGTAGTCGATGTATCCTATTGCTGTTGTAACGTTCATTCATAAAGGCTCATATCATTTTACTTAAGTTTAAAACTCGTTACTGCACTGGCCAAATTTTGGGGGTATGTTCAAAATCAATTTTCCAGCCAGTATTTATGGGGAAATTGGGGAAATCAAGGTAACCAAATGCAAGCTTGCCTCTTCCTATTTTCTTCTGGGGTTTAGTGATTTTTGTTGCATTTCATGTAATACCATATATGATGAACTTTATCTGTTCAAGATCTTTCTTGCAGTCCCATGCTTGCATTGTATACCATCTTAGCCGTTATTTCTCTGCCCCTTACTTTCTTTTCATATCCAAATTACCTTTGTATCTGACTTTGACATTCTGCATCTTAGGTTGGTCTGCTTGGCTGTGATTGTTGATGTGGCTGTCTGAAAGTAAGCTGGTGGCACATGAAACCTAAATAGAAATATTAGTGCATTTGAAGATGGAGTACTATTGGTATCGGTTGTCCTGATTCCTACAGAGTTATGGGGCCGGGCTGGAAAAGTTCTCTGGGTTTAATGCATGAGTCAGTGAAGTAACCATTATAATGGGTGCCATGTCCTGTGCTCTGAGTGAATCTTAAAGGTAGAGAAGCAGTAGCAGGAACATGGAGAAAAGCCTCATCGGTGTGATGCGAACTGATTAACAAGCTTACTTGGTTCAGGTTTGAAACCGCTTGAGCTGATCTAATATCTTTGGCATGTTGTGGAATCTACCTTGAATTTTGACCATTCACCATTCTATTTGATAATTTCCTAAAACTAAGTTTCGTGAGAACTTTTGTGCACCATCAGCGTAAGTTATTATTTAAGGTGCATATATGGTTTTGTCAAGATGATTGGTCTCCGTGGTGAATAAGATGAGGGAAGGGAGGCTGAGATGGTTTGGGCACGTGAAGAGGAGATGTGTAGATCCCAATGAGAAGATGTTAGAGGTTGGATATGGTGGGGATGAGGAGAGGCAAAGGTAGGCCGAAGAAGTATTGGAGACAGGTGATTATGCAAGAAACGGCCGATCTTCAGCTTACTGAGTACATGACCTTTAGATAGTAGGGTGTAGAGGTTGCAGATAAGGGTAGAAGGTTAGTAGGTAGTCGAGTGTTGTCTAAGTATTAGCCTATCTATGTAGTCTTTGGCTTGGTGGTAGTCTAGAGTATTGTGTACGTCGGAGTATTAGCTTATTCATGTAGTCGTTGGCTTTTGGTATCTGTTATCATTTGTTGTTTACTATGTTTAGGTGATCGCACCTTGTTGATGTTACGATTCCTTGCATACATGCTTCGCATTGCTTGCCTATTAGTTGTTATGTTTTTCTTCACTGCCCTTTTTTCTTTCATTACTACTTTGATTTGCTTCCCTTGAGGTTCCTCCTGAAACAACCTCTCTACCTCCAAGAGGTAGAGGTAAGGTTTGTGTATACTATACCCTCCCCAAACCTCAATTTGTGGGATTTTTCTGGGTATGTTGTTGTCATATAATTCTTGATCTGTCAATAATGTCTTTCTAAATGCATCTCTTTCCAAATTTTGGTTGGGTATTGTTGCTATATCTGACTCAGATTTAAGAAAGAAAAAGGTCTTTTCACAATTAAATTAGATGTGGATAATATACCAGAAGTACTTCCATACCCAATAATTTGTCTTTGTAACCCGTTGGCCTACGACAAGCATGTCAATTGCAAAATGGGTACAAAAGTTAAATGGTTTCTAATTATAGAAAGATGTCAATCTTTCGCAGGAAAAAAAAAGGAAATAGTGCCAAACAAATTGGGATAGAGGAAGTATTAATAATGACGAGCTATCATAATTATTTATTGGTGGGGTGAAGTGCATGTTTAAGAATTTAACAAGTGACTAGGCAGTGTATCATCATTGTTCTCCTTCTCCTCCTCGTAATCATCATCATTGTTATCCTTTTATAGGTTCTGCATGAGTGCACATTTAAGAGCCTTTAGAGTGAGGTAAACATCATTCCTGCACTATTGTGATTGTCACCTCTCATCTTCAAGCAACAACAACAACATACCTAGTACTATCCTACAAAGTGAGGTCTGGGGAGGGTAGAGTGTACGCAAACCTTACCCCTACCTCAGATGTAGAGAGGCTGTTTTCGATAGACTCGTCTTCAAGCAGTGATGTCTATTTTCACCTGCTTAGCAGTTTATATCATTGAACTTTGAGCTGCTTTGCACACCATCCATACCGATTACTAAGTTCCCTCCACCTCTATTTGTTAGCAATATGAGTATGATGACTATTGGGGCCAATATATATCAGCAATAAAGGCCTTTACACAAAGTGGATGGATCACAAAAATGATCCTGTTCTTTTACGGTTTCTGATACCAAATAAACTTTCTCTGAGTTATGTGGTGATCAGACTTTTCCCAAACCTATCATGATAACACTTCCCTACACAAGATGGTCCAAAAGTTTGTGAATTCCTAGAGGAGAACTGATATAATTCTTCACTTTATATGACAGTTCTTGCTAATTTGTGTTCTCATAGGAGCTTGTAAGGTTCTTAAGAGGAGTTTGTGAGGCCTCATCTTATGCAGCTAATTTTCTGGATGGTTGTCTAATACATATTGAAATTGTCAGGCACCATCAAACATAACGGTAAAAAGATGATATTCTGTTATATATTGTTGAAGAATCCTTTAAAAGCTTCACTGTCTATTATCAAAATAGCTGCTTGAGCATAGGGTAAGGCAGTTGCGTATGTAGTGACTGATTGATTATTGATTGGTATGTTCTGTAGAATGTTAAGCATCGATCAAAGCAAAACAGTGATGCTCAAATTTTAGTTTATTGGTCTGTCGATAAAACTCGAGGGCTGTGAGTTATGTAGAATCCTGTTATATAAAACTATGAGTCGAATTGCTATTCTCAAGATTAGTATTGCTGTGAAGACATTTTAAGAAGTTGCTTCTTTTGAAAGAAAACATTCTTGGCTTTTATTTAGCTTCTATTCAAAAGTAAACATTCTTGGCTTTTATTAGCTTCTATTCAAAAGTTCTTTTCATCTTTGATGACAATATATTTCTCTGTTTGTATCAACAAGTGTTGTATATATCTGGGAGAATTTTGATGTCTCAGTTCCTGTGATCACTTATTGATGCAAGGATCACATGTTAGTTCTTTGTTTTTTTGACATGTATGTTCTAAAAGCTTTCCCGTGGAAAGGAAAGCTTGAACATTTTATTTTTTTCAACATGTTTATTCTGCTGGAAAGAAAATTAACGCCTTACTTATCAAAAAATATTCTGCTTGAAAGAAAATTTGGTCGTAATCGCGGACAGTTATCAGAGATGTCTGTGAAACATATTGATGTCCTGCTCTAATGACGAGCTATATATGTGCAATATATTTATGTCCTACTCCAATGACCTTTTGGCAAGTTAAGAGGATTTCGTGATTTTCTGGATCTAATTAATTGCACGCTATTTGGTGAGTGCTTCCTAGAACAGTAGCAGAGATGATAACAAGTTGGTGGATGAGCAACTGGATGCTGAGAAGGAACATGTAGGAAAATAGCCACCCTAAGTATTTGTGGCTAATATGGGGAGAAACACATGCTAGAATCTTCAATAGTTGAGAATTGAATATCAAAAGTCAAATTTCTCTCTTGTTTCATTTGTGTCCTTGGGAGAAAATACCATGCTGTTTAGATGGTAAGACTAAGGAGGTCTAACAGATACTTGGATCAAACTTTGGTTAGTTTGTATGACTAACAACCGTATTGGTCTGAATCGATGAATAAACTTGACCTCTTAAAAGATAAATTGCATGCCAATTCTTTTTTTTTGTTATCAGTAATTATGTGGTATTCATTTGCTCCAGTGTTTTAAGCAGGCCTCGATGATAACGAAGCTTCTGCTAGGTGGCCCCGAGAAAGGAGAGGACCCCGAGAACTGGAAAACAACTGCTCTACTTCTATCCATCACACCTTTTCTTGAGGTAGTCACAACTTTATAGCAACGTGGAAGGTGTCTTGGTCCATGTAAATGTCATCTGGCCAAAGGCACTAGTGCATTGCTATTAGATTCAGCTATATTTATGTTTTGCAGGTCATCATCAACTTCATGGCAAGCAGCCAAATGAAATTAAGGGTGCTGCTCCTAGTAGTTTCTGACCGTGCTTCGATCCTGGAACAGTCATTTTGTTGCTCAGGCCTTTCAATCTTTCTCTGCTGCTTGTAATTAGCCCTGGGGAATACTTGAGTGTCTAGCCTGCAGAAGCTTGACACACGTCTTCCATGACGGCGGACGTTCAGATAAACTACTCAACTTGGAGTATTTAGTTGCTATTAATAAGATGAGCTTACTTTCTCAAAAAAATAAGATGAGCTTATTTGATGTCTCTTCTGACATATAGAAGACTTACTAATTATTGCAGCAGACTGGATATTTCTTTGTGCTTTTGGGTCTGGGAATCTCACTTTTATCATGAAGATCTATCAGGGATGACTTATAACTGAGAGAGCTTACTTGTACATCGTCCCAGCTTGTATGCTTGATACATCCCACAAGGCTTTTTGTACTTTTGACATAAATATTAGTTTATTCTTTTTTTTGTTTGATTTTGTCCGATGCCCGCATTGGACTCCAACTAAATTCAGATCGTCCACTGCAGGTGGTGCCGCTCTCAAATATTAGTTTATTCTTTGTTAGTACTAAGGTGGGATGACTGAGCTGGCTGATGGTCTGGAATTGCTTAGGCAACTCGCATCAACTGCTCTACTTATTTTGTAATTTGATTAATTATAAATTATAGGGAAAAGGGCTGGAATAAATCCCCCTAAATTATTTAAAATGTGCCAGTTTTGTCCTCTGTTACATTTTTTAGCCAAAGTGTCTTTCAACTAGCAAAATAGCTCAAAAAATACTCTTGGAAAAATTTGGTTAATTTTGCCTTGGACAATTTGAAATAGAATGATTTTGTCTTGTTCTTTTAAATTATTTTATTTGTTATAGGTAGGTGATTGAATGTGTGAGACATACAATGACATAAGAAAATAAAATACTTTAAACACTTTTCGTTTTAATAAATAAAAATGATAAACATTTTTTTTTTTAAAATCAGTTCCTATAGATTAAGTATGAATTTTTGTTTCTAAACATGATATAATGTACCTTTTGTTACATAACTATTTAAATTTTATTCTTCTATATATAATTGTGTAATCATCTAATATAAATTTATAAAATGATTTGAATTATATAAAATTCATGAATATATTAATTCAAATAAATATTATGGATTAATATAATTGAGTTAATTATTTAAGTCCAATAAATATTTTAAAACTTTATCTAAATATTTTCTTACATTTCGAACAATTTGATAAACCCATTAGATTTCAAGATGATTCGGAGGTATCATATAGCTTTTTTATTCGATTTCAATCAAGTTCTTTCAATTTTCGGGAAATTCATTGATTCTTTTAAAATTATCATTTCTAGTTTTGAAGTTATATGAAAAGGAGTAATTGATGATACCTTCAAAAATTTAAATTTTCTTAGAAAAATAATTAGTTTTGTTATCAATAATTCAATAAAGTCTATGATTATTCTTTTTATATAAAAAAAATCACTGAAATAAAGAATTTGATTGGAGAAGAAGAAGAAAAAGAAAAGAAAAAAAATGGGAGAGAGGTTCAACTTGACGTGGGGGCGGGGTGAGGGTGGGAGGTGAAGAAAAAGAAAGAAAATGGAGGGATGGATCAGCTTGAAAGTGGGGGTAGAAGATAAAGTGGAATTTAAGATGAAATCAAAATTAAAAAATAAGTCAAAAATTAAGAGAGAGAGAGAGAGAGAGAAATAAAGAAAAAACTTAAAATAAAAATAAAAATATTTTTAATTAAATTAACACGTGTCATGTAATGATTGGTGTGTGAACACACTTGCTTCTTAAAATGTGAAGCTGATCGAAAAATGATATAATAATATCAATTCATAATTGTTTAGTGGGATAATATGACGATTGCAAAGTTAAAGTCCTTTTTGAAAATTTGGGACAACTTTAGTGGTAACTTTATGTCTTTTCTCTTATATTTACACTCATTGGCATAATGTGATGCGACCTGAATGAAAGGTGTAATTTGTATTTATAGGTGACATTAAATTTGTATGAAATTGGTATAATATATTGTATATATAACATGTATAACGTCTATATTATATTGGTTTGAAATTCTTTTGATGTGTAAATATTTGGCATGAAATTGATTTCTGTGTTGACACGAAATTGTTATGTTTTTTTAAAATATTTTTTGTGTATATGTAAAATGTTCATTGTTAATATAAACTAAACTTTGTGTTTATAGTTGACATTAAATTGGTGTAAATGTGGTATATTTGTGAACCACACAAGTTTAAACTTGAATATCTATATTTATACTCATTGGCACAATGTGATGTGACTTGACCTTAATGTATATATAGAATGTGTTTTAGTTGATGTAAGGTGTACTCTGTGTTAATAGGTGGCATTAAATTTGTATGAAATTAATATTGTATATATTTGACATAAAGTTGATATAAATATGATATATTTTTTGTGTTTTTTCTCACTCCTTATAGCTTATACCAAATAACAATTATATTTCAGGAAAGAAAGACATATACCCACTGATCTTCATACATCAATATGAAGATTTTTGACGATATGAAGAAATTCCCAAGTGAAGAGCAGTTTCAAGTCATTTTTTTCCATATTAGTAATGTTAAAGTGTGTATACAACAATTTTGATTTAGTTTGTATGTAGTATTAGTTATATTTTTTGTATACAAAATATTCAGTAGTCAACTCTAGGTATCAGTTTGCAATAATATTTGTGTTTAGAAAGTGTATAGGAATTGATATCAATTAGTAAGTTAGTATAGTATGTATTAGCATTTTTTTGTATAAAATTTGTATGAAAATTGATATCACAATATACATTTCAAAAACAAGATTCCATAAGTTAGAAATTAGAAGGGAAAATTGTATATAATAGCAAACTATTAATTTAAATTAAATGCTATAAATATACTTTGATTTAATTGTACCCTATAGCAAACTATTGCTATTTTCGCCACTCTCCCTGGTGGAATCTCGCTCGCCACTCTCATTTGGTGGCAGTCTCGCTCGCCACTCTCGCTTTTATATAAACACAAATGTATAAAATGCGTTTTTGTTTGTATAAAGCGATAGGAAATTGTATATATACATATATTTTCGTTCCTTTCTCTCCCCTCTCCCAGATCTCGCTCGCCACTCTCCCAAATCTCGCTCGCCACCCTCGCCTCTCTCGCTTATACAAACAGAAACGAAATGTATAAATTGTGCTTTTGTTTGTATAAAGCCAGAGAAAATTGTATATACACATGCAAATACATATATTTTCGTCCTATACACTTATAATCATACAATACAAATATTTCCCTTCCTAGTTTTCTTTTGCCTTTCTCTCTTTCTCATTTTATACATACGCAAATTATACCATTGATCTTTTGTATACAACTGCTTTCTTTTGTATATGTATAGCGAATTATACAACTGCTTTCTTTGTATATGTATAGCGAATTATACAACTGTTTTTTTTTGTATATGTATAGCGAATTATACATATATATGTTTGCTATGGAGCGCAATTATGCAAACTTTGTTATAGCGTACAAATATGAATTTTGTGTTTGCTATATGTGAAAGTTGCTCAAATTAAAATACTTATTTTTTTAAAAAAAAATCAAATAAAAAAGCAAAAAAAATGATATCAATTTTAAAAATCATTAAAAATTACATCCAATCTACCTCAATATTCTACGGTGAAATTTTAAAAAGGTTTGAGGAGTACAAAAGAATCAATATAGGAGATTAATACTATTAATTAGGAGATTGATAACAACTAGTCAACTAAAATAGTGACCAACTAATAAGGAGAAAATCAGGGATTAATATATCCTACCCGTTACTAAACACTACATTTAAGGAAAGAATATTGTTAAGTAATTGGTTAGGAGTTATTTTAATTCAATTCTTTATTATTATTATTATTAATATATTTGTTATTTTCTTTCTGTTTTTTTATATGTTCAACAATTGTTATATCCGATAAATTTTTTACAGTTGAAATTTTAACATACACGATAATGTCATAACTAGGAGTAATAAATAGTCTTTATATATGTTAATTATGAAATTTTCTCTTCTCCTTTTTTTTTAAGCTTTAAAGATTAGTTGGCTATCTCTATTTTATAGTAGCTGCCGCCTGCAAGGTTTTGAAAAGGTTGAAAAAGTAACATCATAAAATTTATTGTTAGAAAATGTTAGGTTCTCGTGATTTTATAAATAAAAGGATAAAAATTAATTAGGATATTTTTTTCTTCATATTTCAGGAATTTGAAAGATACTATTGTTAAAATGTTTCATATTTCAGGCATTTGAAAGATATAAGTCTATGTACTGAGCTTGAAATAAACTATTTTTATACTTTTTAGTGAATTTTTTTCAAATATATATATACAGAATGCAAGTTAAAATTATTAAATTTAAGTGAAACCTTTGATAGTTTTCCCTATGTCACAAGACTTCTACATTGATAATTCCCCATCATATTCAATAAAGAAGAGAAAGTATTAAGCAAATGTAAATATTTAAGCATCATTTGATCACTAGAAAAATGACCTTGTGTTGTTCTTCCATCTTCCCAAGTACACTCTCTCATGTCTTACAAACTTACTCATTTTGAGTTTTCACCCTACATGTCAAGGATCAAGCCTCTTCCGTACCCCAACCCCTCAAAGAATCTAGTCTCTAACAAATGGTAGGACAAACCAAACTATAAATTACAACAATAATGTATAACTCATCTACTCCTAATGTCTGATCAGCAATCCCCCATGTATCAAAGCTGAATCCAAGTTGTCAAGCTCCAATTGCCAAAATCTTCCAGACAATATTCAATTCATGCTGCAGCAGTGTTGAAGAGATCAATGTTGAAGCACTGTTCCTTGCCGGTCTTGCAATATTAAAGTTGAGCAAAAAGAACTTCATTCCATGTATCTGGAACACCAGGCAAGCACCAATGCAAACAATCCTGCACTCCAGGTGTTGATTTGATGCTGTATCGAGATATATGACCTTCATCTCTCAGCTGAGACAAAGCTGTGATGTCCAAAAGTTTGACAGCTGTTCCTTTTACCGCCTCTGCTGCACCAGCATCACTAGATTCATCTTGTAGAACCTCCTTTCCACCAGAAAGTGGAGTGGTGTTATCGCAGGTGCCTCCAGTGTTCCAATCTCCATTAAAAAAATGTCTGGGTGATATAGACCGGTAAAATGCTTTAAGACCAGGGTATTTTGGCAGCTGCGAGTCTACCCATTTAATGATACTGTGAATTGTAAGATTCTTAGCACCATTAATATCTGCAATTTTCCTGTTCGTGTTAGGAACACCATCCACATACATGACCCACCGGTTGGCGTTAAGCTTTCCTCTATTCCAATGGTGTCCTGTGTTTAGCACAAGGACATCAAATCTGGGTAGGAAACGACTTAAAAATGCAGGTGGACGATCCAGGTGCATGGCATAATCAGTAAGAGGGTTAGAGGCATTAATGGGTGTCAAGTTACACAAACTAGCAGACCAATAGTAAAGAATAGTTGTTTGGGTCCTCGGAAATCGATAAGCCCATCCATCAGGTCGTACAGCATGGCGAGCCTTTACAAGACCATAGTCACGTCCCACGTCGAGAACATCAGGTCTGTCTTCACCACCAGTAATCATACACATAAGCGACTGGAATTGTTGTCTGCCAAGAGAATCCCCAATGAAGGCCAGAGTTTTGTTCTCCATCCTGGATCCACAACCAAGTTCAGAAAATTCCTTGTATGTAGAAAGAGTGAAGTCAATTAAGTATCACATGAAAACTTGAGGAAGAGAGAAGACAGTGCAATATTCTATGCAACAAGAAACTTAGACTTGGAAACATTGTCCAAAAAGAATTCTCTATTCAGACATTAGGATGTGAGAGTGATGAGGACAACAGGCACTACATAGAGGAGTTTCACAGTCACAATTTCTTGCAGTTTATGTGCGATATAAGTTCTAATCTGTTGGGTTCGCTCAAGCTCACTCTTCTGCTCTTGGAAAATACATGACAAGACATGGTAGGTACAGTACTACTTATGCCACTCAGAAAAAGAGAGAAGGTTCTAATAGAGCTCATAAGATTTTTTCTTAGATTATACACATTGCAAGCATCAGATGGTGATCAGTTTCAGAAAAAAGAACATACTTTTTCAGGAATTTAACACCTGTAAACTCTTCCATCTCGCAATCCCTTGGTCTCCAACGTAGTTTCTCATATTCAAAATCCGTACGCTGTGTCAAGCGGCAAGCCCACATGGCTGACAACCACCGCTTGCAGTGAAATCCAGAATATAAAGGCCGACTATCATCTGTGACCCATCTACCTTTAGCATAATTACAACCTGGAAATTAAGATAAGGGTATTAGTAACTAATTACTTACTAACCGTTGTAACAAATTCACCAAACAATTTAAGGATAGGTCGCTTGGCAAACAAGGCCATTTTTCAGATTATCCAGAACCCAAGAAGGGTGAAAAATAATTTATACAAGGAAAGAAATTAGGATTTAATTCAAAGACAATGTAATCAAATGATTCAAATCCATCAAGATTCGAGTTTTGTGAACATTGAGATAAAATCTACAGCTAAATGACATCAAAGAGCAGGAAACAAAGAATCAAATAGAACGATAATCACCATGATCTTTTGAGTCAGCGACTTCGTTTTCCTGTTCTCTTGAACTATTTTTTTCTTCCAAAGCTTTTAAATCTCCTCCTTTTTGGGTAAAGCTGGGAGGAATACCTGCACTTCCTGAAAAGGACCATAAAAACATCAAGCTGTGGGGACTAGAGATCGCTTAACCTCAATGGCATCTCAGAGTACAAATATAGTATAAAACATGAATAGGTCACAGTGAAAATAGTTCTTTACTGCATAAAATAACACTTTAAAAAGGAAGCCTGGTGCTCAAAGCATCCCAAGTTAGCAGGGTCCGGAGAAGGGCCACACCCCCATAAAACTCACACTTTGGCAAACATAAATCAAGTTGAGGAGCTGGAAGTAACAGATTCAGCTTACAATAAGCAGATTAGGAGCTATTTTATTCATACAACTCGGGAAGAGGGAAGTTCCTATTTCTTTTAACTTGAAGGACAGAAAACTGACACATTACTTTACTATTACTGCTAATTCTTCATGATTTGAGGCACTCAGAAAAAATGAAAGATAGTACTCGAACATACTGTACCTTCAATCTCAGTATTAGTAATCAGTTCTTCTGTCACCTTATCCTTCGTAGAAGAGTTCGAAATGGAAGATTCAAAGTTCACATTTTCTTCTGATTGCCCTGATCTATTTCTTTCTCTTAAAACTTCTTCATCTTTCACTTTATAATCTGCAAGAGAAACAGAGAATAGATAAGTAGGATTTGGCAACATTCCCATCAAGTTCTTTACTCTGTCACAATACTACTGTCCTTTTTTGGTTTGTCCCAAAACAACTACTTACCTTAAAGAGGAAAGATTGTTTCTCCCTCCAACATTTAAATTGATGTCAAACCATACTATATTTTATTGTTTCAAACTCGACGTGACATCCTATCGATTAACATTCAACTTTTTAATATTTGAAACATTATGTTAAAACACTTTTGCACCAAACTGCATAAGACAACTTATCCAAACATTTCACTCTCAATACCTAGAAAAGTCAAAATAGGATCTTAATGGGACATATCCACTGTGGGGAATTTAGATTAGTAGCCTTGTTACTTAAAGTTGTTGAAGAAACAGATGATATCATTATTTACTGGGAAAAAGTTGAGAAAAGAAGCTTTATGTTTTATTAGCATAATTCAAGCAAATCAAGCGGGTGAGAGGTTTCCACAACAAAGAAAATTATTGTGCAAAAGAACCAGACAAAACATGCAAGAACCACAGCTTCTGCCAAGTTTCATGTCATCTCAACTCAAATACAGCAATGTGATCCGGCATAAATAAAACACCTTTGTTTATATAGACATGATTTGTTCTGGTACCTGCCATCTACAATGGCTGCTCCAGTGGTGTTGGGTTTTATGCAATCACTGGCTCGTAAGCATCCCAGTAAAAAAATGCTCCTTACCACTAAACATAGACAAAAAGATTTTTTTTTCACAAAAATAAAACAGGTTGAACAGCCAAATAACAGCAGCTTCTACGACTTAATATACACAACCTTATCTTGGGTCAACATATTTGCTAATTCAAAGTGGAAAAATGTCAAAAGAGAATTTATGCCAAACCTGGAGAAATCTGGAAGACACGATCTTGAGATGGTGTCCAATAAGAGAGAAAAGGGCTTTTCACGTATGCCAAAATAATAACACTGGCGCAGACAAATCCAATAAGGATGAGAGAGATCAGTGGAACCTTTAAACCTCCCTTCATCCTCAATTCATAGGAACTTATGTACTTGAAGTCATTCCACCATAGTGAATGTTGTGTTCACTTCAGTTTAGTATCTGAAATAGTTGAAAGGGAAATGTTTGAGGCAAGATTGAAAATACTGTTTCTGGTGTAAAAAGATTGATTAGATATTCAAGGGACAATTTTAGATTCCTGATATAGACAAAAATTTACACAGAAATATTAATAGGAAGACACCTTCATGACAACATGATAGACAATAATTTTCTACTAGCCACCAAGGCTCACAATTCTGCTGTAAAGTTTGTCAGAGTTAATGAAGTACAAATACAAGCTTGAAACAAAAAATAAGTAGAAGTGATAGATAGAGTAGGAGAGTGGAATTAAAAGGAAACTACCACTCTTACAGTTACCCTCTCTTCTTATCTATGTAGGGGGTGATGAGGGTGTTGTAGGAAAAAGATATTGTAGTAGGCTCACAGTAAAATTAAGTCCAAAACTACTTCTATGTCCCTTTATCACTAAATAGTATAGATATGAGATGAAAAACCTTCTTATCATTTGAGATGCCTGATATAGAAAAACCTTACTTTGTAGGAAACTACAATCAAATTGTCAACACTTGAGATTCCTCCTAGAACAACAGCAGATATCTTTCCTTTAGCTTCCTTCTCCATATCCTAGAGCCCTTTTTGGGTTCCCCCACCTAATTTCATGACCAAGCTGACCCTGACTTTACCATCTATAAGATCTTTCTAACCTCAGTCCAACCCTGCATCTTAATGTTGAATACAATTAGTTTCTCGCATCTTGAATTTTATTATTGCAAACTACGGAGCAACTTCGGTCTTATAAATCTTTTCAATGCAATTTTCCCTTTGCTCACACCATAGCACCTCTCTTTATTGCTCTCTCTTATTTATCACATTTTCTCTTACACTTTCTTTCTTGATTGCTCACTTCTAGCTTGATTTCATAACTCAAAATGGCCACCTCTATCTATAGGTGGTGATGGAAGCATTTAGTGAGGGTATATGCTACTCTCTTCTAAAATATTACTAAGTTATGTTGCTTAGATCCTCTGAAAATGTCGCCACTGCGTGTTCTTCAAAAAGTTATGCATTTTTGGAGTATTTGGCACGTGTCCAGCTGCATTTTTGGATAACTACCTATTTCTAGAATTCTAGAGTTGTTCTTTGAATTCTCATGAATTACTTGAATATTCTATAGTTATAGTCATCTGAACATCAAAGAAATAAAGTTGGTTTTGTTTCTAATCAATTCAGCTTTGGATAAAGCACAGAGCTGATTTTTTCGCAAGGATACATCAACTACTGAAATTCTGATTGAAGCAGATTCATTGAGTGTCTTTGTCCCCTTAAGTAGTGTTAAATTATAAAGTCCAAACTAGTTCCAAATGCTAGTAAAAATAACGAATTTTTTAACATGAAAAAATTGCATTAACAAAAACCCAGAAACAAGATAATTCGTAGATCCCTTACGAAATTACTTATCAAAATTTCAAGTTCTGTTCAAAACACATATACACAAGTTACAACGATCAAGTGAGCGAACCCTAGAAATTACTGATGAAGATATTATACACATACACAGCACCAAATATTCAACAACAAAAAAATATGGATCTTTAGAAATTGGCAAATAAAAAATTCATAAAATACAAACAGAATTACGGCAATGTGAATCTAAATACTACAATCTAGAAATGCATACCTGAAAACGCCTGAAATCTAACCTCCGAATCCAATTTGATCATGGAACAATAATTTCTTTAGGAAATAAAAAAAAATGAATTCAGTTTCGAAATATTTATGCAATAATGATGCAAAATTGAAGTTTAGAAGAAAAAAATCAACTCAGAGATATTAAGTTTGAAGGTGAAGAAGATAGCTGGAGAAGAAGGAAGAACCAATGGAGAAACAGAGAGAGGAGATCGCGGATACAAGAAAATGAAAGAAATTATTTATATGACACTTTGACTTTAACTTATGAATCAGCTAGCTAGAATTACGCACATATTAGAAAATTATTTTATTTTTATAAATAAATCAGTTATTTTATTTTATATCACACATAAAATTATACATTATGTAAACTTGTAAATTGCAAATGATTTATAGAAGAAATTTTATATATAATTTTGGGGAAATTTCGTAATTAACCACTAAAAATAACTTAATTAAACTTCATAATTATAATTTGTTAATTACAAATTTACAATTCGTAGCTACATGCTAAAAGGAGGAGAGAGACAAGTAAAATTGGGAGAAGGATGAGAGAGGCAAGCAAAGGCAAAAGTGAAGAGAGACAAATTGTATTTGTATATATGTATAATTTGTATTTGTGTATGTATAAGAGAGGAGAAAGGCGAGAGAGGGGAAGAGAGGAGAAAAACGCACGTAATTATAGCAAAAAAGGGATTGCAAATGGTAATTAATTTAAATTATAGCTATGTTAGCTTATTAATTAGTAATATTTGCTTATCCCCGTAATTTCTCCTATAATTTTAACCAACTATCAAACATGATATTACTTATCCTAAGTCTAATACATTTATCATATTTTTCCTAACTAACTACCTAACGATCCCTTATGATATAATGAAAAGATATTTTATTTTGTGGATCTCAAAACATTTATTACAAGTAGCAAATATTATTAAAAAAAACATAACACTACACCGATGTAAAAATGCATGTTAGTGTGCATATAAATGGATTGTAAATAAATTCGAATTAGATATGCTGATGGTATAAATACATCTAATGTAGTTTAAATACTTAGTAATAATACTTACTTATCTGATGTAGTGGTGAAATTGTTTCACCCTAATCGGAGGATTCAAGTTCGAGCAGTGAGAGTGATACCGTTGAATGGACCCTGCAGTAGCACAATTTAAATTCAGTCGGACTCCAATCTGCTTCCCAATAATTTAAACGATCGACCATAAATAATAAGTAAATAATATTTAAAATGATTTTACAAGTCATTATATTATAATTTTAAAAAATATATTTTATATGCTTTTTATGTGAGGTTTCATTTTATACAAAAAGATATTTTTTTTAATTCTTCAATTATATTGTGCTTAATAAGATCAAATAAGTTAAATTTAAGCTACTGTGCACGTCGTCTTTTAATATAATATCACCACTATGCATATTCAATGAGCATTTTAATTGGTTAAAATTGATGAGAATAAAATAAACCTATTATAAAATATCATTGGATATCCATATATTTATTTTTATTATTACCCTTATTTAGAAATGGGAGTTAAAAAGGACGAACACTGCATCTTTTAATTGTACTAAAGGTAGTACTAATTGTACATTATTTTACCTCTTTTTCACTGATGAATAAACACGAGTCGCATTTTCCTTCGCTTTCTCTAGAGGTTTCGCACTACCGTCTCACAATTCTGTAAGCCTAATTTCTCTCTCCTCCTTTGCTAAGCTTGCTCTATTTTGTCAACTCTTCTTTGTACATCTCAACTCTTCAATGTCGAATCCATTTGTTGCTGAGTCTGTTCTGTTTGTGTAGACACTTTAAATCTCTCTGTCAAGGTTTCCTCAAGATTTTTGTTTGTTTGGGATGCCCTGCCCAAGTATTTCTTCATGATTTAAGGTAAATTTGCATGTTTTCTTTCTGGTATATGAAGATCTTTTTAATCTAAAATTTGGGTGCAACTTTGAGCT
>JAJOOS010003020.1:0-22021 GCA_029582725.1 Solanum chiquidenum | reverse complement strand
TTCATTTTCACTGCAATCCTAGTCCCCATCCCATCCCCACCCCATTTTCAAGAGTATTTTATCGAACATCAGAAAATATGTAAGAATCTTAAAATATTCTTAAATAGAAACGTATGAAAGAGACCGGAGAAATGCTAAACCTTGTAAGTATGAGAATCTTGACTACTGAGATACCAATATTTCCATTTATCTCCTTCAGATCTTCAATCTTTATCATGTCTCAAGACTTTTATGCTCAAATTTTGTGGCTCAAATTTTAGGCCAATATCAACTCATATTGTTTTAAAAAAATTACTAATTTATTTTGACTTTTTTTAATTTTTATTTAAATTTTAAATTCTGGCTCTAGCGCAAAAGAGTCATGTCGAATCGATATAATACAATAAGATTTTTTATGTTTTACCTACTGAAGGTGTGAAAAAGTTGTACACGTTATACATATTATTGATGATGGTAAGTCTCTTTTTTTAGATTTGGACATGTTTGT
This sequence comes from Solanum chiquidenum, assembly GCA_029582725.1. Classification (NCBI taxonomy): domain Eukaryota; kingdom Viridiplantae; phylum Streptophyta; class Magnoliopsida; order Solanales; family Solanaceae; genus Solanum; species Solanum chiquidenum. The sequence goes on along the minus strand of JAJOOS010003020.1, from coordinate 21,534 downwards.
GTGAAAAAGCATTTTAAGGATTGTAGGCATTATAATTAATTTACTTTGAGGTCCAGTCACTCCAGTCCAATATGGACATGTTTTTGTGATATAAAAGCTTGTAATTCCATGATAATGAGACACAGAGATCTAGAAATGTTGAAATTGTCCATAATATTACGACCTTTTAATCATAAAAAGAGATTATTATTTTTATCATATCACCTTTTTTCCACTGGATGTTGTCTGTTGTGGTTACACAAGTTAATTATCTTAAACCTAAAAGATTGATCTTAGGACCAAAAAGAGATTCTTGTTGAGATTACGAATCAAACACAAAAGTTTTTTTTAAGCAATAAAACATAGCCATGCATAAAACAACATTTGATAGGAAAAACAGTAATATATATATATATAACTTAAAAGCTAGCATGATTGACTTATAATTCTGTCATATATATGGGGAAAAAAACTAGACCTCAAATTGGATAAACAGAGTTATTCATTACTTGCATTGGTGGGAGGTGTATAGTAGTTATCTGATGCAATAGTCAAGGTGTGCGTAGACTGAAGAATTAATAATTAACGTTTGCCACTATAAAAATTGGTAGGCCACGACCATGGCATGCCTCTCAGACCAAATCATAAATATATATATATATATTGGATATATCAACTCAATTAATGTAGTGTTGATAATTAGTAGATACTTAGTTTCACTAGCTGGTGAGACTAATTATAAATCTTCTTTTATGAAAAGGATTGAAAAGAAAGAAATAATCACAGGTGACAGGAGAAACGTTAGGTGAAAAAATAAATGGAAATGCTTGAATTTATATTTTGGATGTACTCAATTACATGTTGTAGCCCAATAAGGGAATATTAGGATGAGGTTAATTAATGAAAAGGAATAAGGAACATATTTGAATGGTTATAGGGTTACAGGTTAACTGTTACATTAATTAGCTTTACTATTGTTTTTTTGACAAGACAAAAATAATTGTTGTTCATATCTTTTACTTTTATTTACGTGGTACACATAAGTTTCTTCACATGATTGGAGCAAAATTGTGCATATCAATATGGAATTTAATTGACATATATAGTTAAATATTTTTATTAAGTTAATTATCTCTAATAGTGCCGAAAAAAAGAAGTTGTTGTTGATCATGGGATAAAGGGCTCTATAGCATCTTGGAAATAAACTTTATCAAATAGCAAAGTACCCAAATAGTTATTTCATATTTAATATAAATAATAATATTATTATCCCAAATTTTATTTTCTATCTTGCATATTGTTGTAAAAAAGATACTATCTCCAAAAAAATAAAAATAAAAACTTTAAGTGAAGTTGGGTTAAATAACCCGGGGGCGAGTGGTGTAGGTTGAATTCCCTACCTCATCACCTTTTCTCTCATATTTTACTTATTTGATTAAAAATAAATAAAAAATTACATATATACACAACTTAAGATATCACAATCTCTAAAATTTGCTACCATTGTAAAAAATTATAAAATCTCAAATGCATCCCTATCCTCTCTCGAAAATCTCAAATGCATCCCTATCCTCTCTCGAACACATCTCTCACATTTCCCTCTCGGATATATCCCTATCCCCTCTCGGATACATCCATCTCATTATGAATCATGTTCATAGTTATGTATCTAACAACAAGAGAATGTATCCGACGCAACAACAAAGTAGAGACATGTATCCCACGATAAAGGAATGTATTTGACGCAACATAATCTTAAGTAATGCATCATTTGCAATGTATCAAACAACCAAAGAATGTATACGAGAGCAATGAAAAATTCAGAATTTTTGTAATCGGGGACTTCAGGGTTAGGATGTAATTAACCCCGAAATGTATGAGATTTATGTACTTTATACACGACAAAAAAGAAGAAGAGAAAAAAAAAAGTTTTTGGGCTTTGAGCCTTTTCATTCAGGAGCCCATTCACTTATGGGTTAGCATTTGTGTATGAGGTATGGATCTTTATTATGGGCCTTGGGCCTTCAGTCAGAAATCCAATCACTTTTGGGTATTTAAGTCCCTGGCTACGGTCTTTCAACCATTACTTATTTTTTTTCTTTTCAACTTTTAAACCCAAAATTTTCCATCATAGGAATAAATTTGTATCCCTACTAAATAACTTCATTTATCATTTAGTCCATCATCTAATACTTTTTTATCTGTTTTTAAAGGTTCATAATTGTTATATAGGATTTTAAAAAATGTTAAGTAATTTATATTAAAATTACAACACTACTTTCTTAAAAACAATTATGCATGCACATTCATATCTAGTCCAAAAAACATGATTACTTATGTAATCCAACTTTAGTGCATTCTTGAGGTATTCAGTTTATAAAAGATTCAAAGAAGTGAGCTAATTTGACTGGATCAAAGCCCAAGAAAGTAGTTTACCTCACAGGTCCATGTAAACCTTTGTGGCTTTGTCTACGCCATATGTAGACAATTTTTATTAGAAGTTTCAAGTTTGAACGATAAAAATATAAAACCAACTTTACTACTGATGAATGGACCAACCTACTCGGTGCGCGATACCCAAATTAGTCAAGCAGAGATCGACTTCAAATGCAGGAAATTATACCTAATGAATTTGAAAATGTGTTGAAAACAATGGTTCGTTTATACTGAATAGTCTCTTGTACTTATATTTTATAAACATTTTCTTGGGGTAGGTAAAGGTGTTTGCTAGGATTACATATAAGGTGATTAAATTTGTAACCAACTTAAATATTCATAACTTCAATAGTTTAACAATTTATATTTACACAATCATATGCATGTCACTTATATTAGATAATAATTACAAGTAAATTTTTGAAGAATATTTTAATTAATAATTTGATAAAATTAATATTTAATCTGCTATCATATATTAAAATTCGCTCATCTATCGTAGGTGAAAATCTTTACAACGTCATCATTATTATTATTGTATATAACTTAAATCTTTTCTTTTTATTATCTATTGTAGAAGAAAGATTCAACCTAATAATGCTCTCTCCTATATTCTTTCTTTTCTAAAAGAGAAAAGATAAACTTTTTTTTTAGTTTAGGAGGACGGAATTGTTACACATTTATATATAATGATGATGCAAAAGCACATGATAATCAATTATTTTAAAAATACATTGCTCAATGGCATGAAGACACAACAAAGGGTTAGGTAAGATCTCGAATATGCTTTAGAAACCCTAATATTAATTAAAGTTAGGGTTTTTGTAATTAATTAGTACTAATAACAATCATATCTTACTCCATTCACTTACTTTAAGGATATTAGTTATGATAACTAGCATAATGAAAGTGGAGTTTGCATGGAAACTTGTCAATAAGAGATTTGTTTATTTTGCATGGCCAGAAGTGCAATTTTGCTCATCGTTATTATATTATAAACTAAGTATATGATACTAAAAAAAAATAATTCATCCATACTTGCTGGAACTATCACCTGTCTTTACTTTCGGAAACATTTTATGGCCCAAGCAATTAGCAAATTCACAAATTCATATACGGTTCACAATTATTTTACTAATATATATTATATGTTATATGTATAGTATATGTATATTTAGTATAAAATATATAAAAACTATAAATTGTAAATTAATTTTATCAAAGTGTTTAGGACTGTAATTATCCAATTTTATGAATTGTTTCATATATATACATTTATCTGTATGGTGTTAAGAGAAAATGAACCACAAACTGTTTGAGGATAGATTAGTGATAAATTTCATAGTTAATGATCTTATTTATTTTTGTAGCACATATAGTTTTGTCAGCACCATTAATTTGGACAAGAAGTATTCGTCAAATACATTCAAACTATAAGTGGACAAGTTTGAAATCTTGACAAACTTGCTCATAAGAAGACAAGAAACTTTATAAGTATATAGTTGGGGATTAAAAGTGATTGTACGGGTTCATGCAATATCTTTGAATTATTAGCAACTTCAAAATCATTTTCATTTAAAGTTTTAAAGTTAGACATGGTATATACAACCCTACAAAGGGTCCTATTATGCTTTTTCGATCTTGGGAAACCCACTTAATTACAGTTTATACTATAGCAAAAATAGTTTTAACGGTAATAAATATGCACATTAATAAAAGAGGGCTAAATTTTTTACCGACATTTATTAATTGTCATTATATTCAATGCCACTATAAACTTTAGCAACATTTACAAAGAGTACTAATTACCTCAGAGCATATTTCACAATAATTAAACTATTACCGTTAAAGATCATACGGTTAAAAAGTCTTTTCAACACTACTTTAAAGGTTTGAGATCTCATGTATACACTACATGTCATTTGGTAATGGGAAAATTACGCGTATAAGCAAATATATACTAGTTAATTACTTAATATAGCTATAGTTTACCTTAATTACAATTCGCGGCTTACTTTTAGCTATAATTACACAGTTCAGCTTTTTAGTTTTGTATAATTCGCGAATTTGTATAATTCAGAATTTGTATAATATAATTTGTATAACTTTTGTATAATTCAGAATTTGTATAACTACTTGCACTTATGATGTTTGTAATTGTATAAATTCGTTATTTCGAGTTTATACAAAAAATAATTGAATTATACAAATGTACCCGCGAATTATACAAATGAGGCAGCTTAAACTATAGCTACAACCCGTAAATATGCAAACTATAGCTATGGAACATAATTAAGTTTATTATAGTGGCTATTTTTGAAAGTTCCTCTTTGATAATTAGTAAGGGAAGGAGATGCCGGGAAAGAAGTTACAAGCTAATTAAGGCCACAGGTTAAAATGTCCCAAAATTTTCCTTAAAAGTCATGCAAATAGTAAAATTCACTAATATAATAAAAAAATAATCGTTTATTGTCAAGTTTCATGATTCAAAATTGAAATTTCAGGATATTATTATAGAGTTTCACATAGAACCAAACAGTGGCCAGTAAATAATAAGGAAAAGAGTTTGAAATATATTTGAACTTTGATTGAAATTGTTGTAATAATCCCAAATTTTGGAAAGGACCTATTACCCCTGCACTATTTAATAGTGTATTTTAAAGATATATTAGTTCTTACATGGACATCATAAATATTGCATCATTATAAATAGTTACTTGTCCAGCTGAGCACTTATATGTCATTAAAATACACTTATTAAATAGTGCAGGGACTAATATATAGATCCTGCCCAAAGTTTGAGACTGTTACAACAATTTCAGTCAAAGTTTAAATATATTTTAGACTTTTTTCCCTGAATAATATAAGGTATCAAATAGACGGTGTTAAACCTATCAAAATAAAAAGGAATCAATAAATGAATGGGCCTTGACCTTGACATAGCGGTGGGAAAGTTTAGATGATGTATTATTGTTTTGGACTTGATAATCTTGCTGTTGATTTCGCCAACTTACCACCTAATCAGTCACAAACAACATTTTAATTAAGGCCCACAATGATTCATGAAGCAATAATAATAATAATAATAATAATATGCCATTATCATCAAAATGGGACCCAAAAGGCCAAAACAAGACTAATCTCCAACCACTTTTGTTAGATTAAGGAGATTAATGGGAACTAATCTTCCACTCTTTTTTCTTAAAAGAGTGAGATTAAACTAACTTAACTATCTACTATCTACAAGTGCAGCACCCAATACTAACGATGATGGTAATTGTTAATTATTGCTTCGAGAAAATGCACCATGAACCACATCGTTACAACTAATTAATCTAATCACTACTTATTACTTTTCCTTTTCAAATTAATTAATTTTCCTTTTTAAAGTACCATCCCTTTTTCCCTTTGATGTGATAAGAAAACAATTTTTAAAAGGATTTTGTCTCTATATCAACCTCAATTTCCAGATATTATAAATAAATTGACAATTGAAGAAACCATAAGGGTTTTTTCGACGGTGGTATTGGAACAATTAATCTAAGAGCAAAAATCAACATATATAATATAGTGTTTGGTTGGTCAGATAAGAAAATAAATTGCGATATAATTAATGCAAGTATGTTTTTGCGATATTAAATTGTGTATTGTTTTATAAAGATTAAATATGATAATAATAAACAATCTCTTTAATATTAATCATAACATAATAATCTCTCAATTTAATCCCCACCATAACATATGAGTACACCAAAAAAAGACAATGATATACGTAGGAGAATAAAAGGAGACGATGGTTTACGTGTGGTACTTAGTTTTCTAGTATTCTCTAGCTAATTACTTGTGTAGTTTTAGGTCTCTACCATAATGATAATGATGTTGAATATTCCTAAATCGATTAAATAAATATATGTAAGTCAACAATATATTGACTTATGTCTTTATATGAATAACTTCATCGATGATACTGACCCAACTTGGGAATTGAGAAACATATTCTATCCTTATCTTTCCCCTTCATTCAATTTTTTTAGAAATGGATTTTATATATATAGATGTATCATATATTTATCGAGTAATTTTTCTAGATAATCATTCATGTTTGAAAAATTACGAAGTAATATCACTTATGTTTGTTTTAGGACTACAATATCACCAATCTTTACATATTTTCCTCAAAATATACTTGACACAAAAAAAACTATTATTCTCTCTCCTATTGAGATGCCATGTCACATTTTAAAAAAATAAAAAATTAACTTTTTAAAATAACTCATTTATTATATTCAGTCAAAAAAATAGATAGTTCTTAATTATTTATTATTTTTAGTTTTTTACTTTAGCATATTAAGAGATAGACATTTTTTTTTCTATTATTACATTTAACATTAATTATTTTTCTAAATCATTTCTCAAATCATTCCTTCTTTAATTTCTTAAAAAATATGCAAAGTGCACACTTTTAATGGGATTTCATGTCATATTATTCTTTGTTTGAATATTTTTTTTAAAAAAAAAGTAAACTGAAAAATTTAGTTTCTACTCCTTCCATCCATCTTTACATCTTTAGTTGTTTAGTATTAATTTAACATATTTCTTAAGAAATAATAAAGATAATTTTACTATATTAATCTTTTAAAATAATAAATTTCATATTTTAAAAAATGCATTGGCAAATGACTATAATTAATAATAAGAGTGAATTAGGAATTAAGTAATGAATTATCACTTGATTTTCTAAAGTAAACAAGTAACAAATGAATAATTATTTATAACGTAATGAATAAATAAAAATGAACAAAGGAAATAGTTGCTAGAAAAAAATTCGTAAAAAGAGTTGGTTGATATAATACTCTTGATTTTTTATGAGTATGTGAAAATTATTCTCTAACGTTACTTTTTTCTTCACTTTTAGTTGTTTTTAATGTTCACCTTGCACATTTTATAAAAATTTAAAGAATGAATGATTTGAAAAATGATTTAGAATAAATAATTAGTGTTAATCGTAATAACATAAAACAAATATGAGTTGTTTAAAAATGTTTATTTTGCGTTATATAATTATTATTTTTACCGAGTATATCATATGGGTTGATTTAAAAAGTTAATTTTTTTAATTATCAGTAAAAAATGTATAATGTGACATAGGAGAGACTAATTTTTTTATTTTTTTTATATCAAGTATATTTTGAGAAAAATATGTAAAGTTGGGTGATATTATAGTCCTAAAACAAACAAAAGTGATATTATTAGGTAATTTTCTAAACATGAATGACTATCTAGGAAAATTACCCTGTATTTATTAAATTGATAAAAATATCTAATGTGAGTAATTTTTTTATAGCCCTAATATTCCCTTTCTTTTGCTTTGTAGACGACTCACCTGGCCCCCAGTGTACTAATTTATAACAAACTCTTAAGATTGCTTCGAATCTTGAATTATGGCACGCCATGTATTTATTTTTTGGAAATAATATCTATTTGAATGTTTTCTACTAATTTACCACTAGTAACTTCTTTTTTTTTAAAAGCAGCTAAATGTCAAATAAATGGAAACGATAAGTATTATTTTGTTCCTAAAGCCTATCGCAAGATTGGATACAATAACAATTAACTAATGTTGATATTCTTTATAAATATATATATATATATTATTACCTTTAAAAATTGTTGTCGTAATAACAGTAATTTTTAGATGCCAACAAAGAAAATTGTTAGTAAGAAAAGAGTGCATAAGTCTCGTTATCAGAAAATGATGGGCTTAACCTATGCAGAATTATCCAATTCCAAAATATTTATATTTGAAAAATAATGAATGCCTTAAATACATATATATATATATTTGTTGTATGAAAACATTTTTTTTAGATTTATTTACAAGAATATAATTTCAAGTGCGAATGTGTAGGAAATAAACATAAATAAGTATTTGGTATTTTTGCGGAAATATGATGCCACGCATTGCAGTCGCTACCGACAATTAAAAACTCCATCTGATTGGGTAATCCATTGAATAATAGAAATAGTTGGGCCCCACCAATAGAAAGCCTAAAAAATTGCAATGGTGCCTAGTGGGTCCCACCTCAACTATCGTCCATCTATTTGTGGGACCCTCTTTGTCTAAGATAACGCTGTTGCAAGTTGACGCGTGCACAGTACCACGTTCTTTAGGCCCCCTACCCTCGAATAAAATATAAATTATTTTATAGTAATCCAGGTTTGAAGTTAAACTATAAAATTTCGACTATTACTTGCATAAATATTACTCCACTCGTTTTACAAAGAATGACTTAATTTAACTTGACACAGAATTTTTTTAAAAAAAAGAGTTTTAAATCTTATAATCGTAAATTAAAGTTATGTCAAATGTATAAAATTGTCCTTTAATCTTGTGGCATTAAACATGTCATGTAGTAAGTTGAAATTAAAATGTTACCAAAAAAAGAATGAGGTCATTACTTTTGAAACACACTAAAAAGGAAAAGAGGTCATTCTTTTTGAAACGCAGAGAGTACTATTTTCAATCTTAGCTACAATATATCACTATGTATTCACCTTCTTCTTCTTTTTATTCGGAGTGGGGAATCATATATTAAAACTATTTCTGGAATCACCGGAAAAATTGAAACCACATCTGTAGGTGAAGAATTTTTTTGAATAGGTTGAACTATTGAAAGAAAATTAAAAAGGAGAGTCTAATAATGGTCTTTCTATATCATATTAACAATCCATTTATGGTAGGAGAAAATTAAAATAATCTCTATTTAATAAAGCTTGTTCTTATACCTATGAATTCCATTAGACTTGGAAAATAAAACATTGAAAGAATAGGGGTGGGGGTGGGGGGAGAGGATCAAGTTTATATAATCAAATGAATAATAATTAACCGTATTGTTGCAGAATTATATCCCTAAGTCCTTAAGATCGATGATGAGGAAAGTTAACTCAAGAAAGAGATATAGTTAGTTTCAAGCTAGTTCTTATCAATTTTGTTTCAGTATATTAATAAAATATAATGGACGTTAGACCTAATTCAAATGAAAACTAGAAAATGGAAGATCGGACCTCTACGCACACCATTGATTACCACAAAACATGTGATGTAAACTAGTCTTTAGACATGAGTATTAAATACATTACAATATTGTTGAATTAGCATCAATCTAAAAACCCACATATCCATAAAGTTACATGTAAATTCATATCCCTTGTCATGTATACATGTGGGAACTAGGCTGCTAAAAAGTGCCTCCATTGAATTGATTGCAAAAGGGGCCACTTTTTCCCCCCCACATAATTTCAATTATTTGCTAGTGTTGGTTTGTGTCGCCCATATTATATCACATAGTTTGGTTATATTTTTTGGTGGTATATATAACCAGTGCTTCCATAAAAAACTTTATTTACTTTGTTTTCTTGGGAATTGGCCGTTAACTAAAAGACGCCATCAAACTGTAGTATCAATAATTTACAATTTAGTAGTACGTCCCCCCTTTCTAATTGTTGAAAAATATTTTTTGGTGAAATAAGAAGACAAAGGATAAAACAAACAAAGAAAGAAATGGACAAACATGACAATAATTTTAGTTTTCGAAAAGAAGGGCTCATCTTGATGTTTCTGGATTATTTTTTTTTGAACCCCCAAGCCCGCAATTTCTGCCACAGCCTCCGCCTGCCGGATAACACTTTGTGGAAACCTGCTTATTGTGCGACAACTCACAAACTACACCAAAAATATAAACTTTACTAGACAAGTCTGATATGTGGCGAACTCATAGCTGAGTGTATAGGAGAATATAAAGGAAACTATGTCTTACGAGGGAAACTAACTAATTAATAAAATACAATATCTTTGTATGTTTGTTTTAGGTCGTTAATCGGCTCCATTATATGAAGACTTGAATTTTTTTCTTTAACAAACAAGTCACCACATTCTACTGACTATTGTTAGGTGATTATGAAATTCGAATTGTCAATCTTTATTTGTACGTACTGATATTATATTAATTTTTTTTTGTTTTGTTTTTAAGAGTTCTTATTTATTTTTCTTAGGATTTCAATACTACACATCAATGGATGGTTACACGAATCCAGATCGTCAATCTCAACCTTTTACATCCCTAGCGAATAACGTTACAATATCTAAATTTTCTTAATATTTAATTGTGCGTAAACTTATTATCTTGCCTTTGATGAGAAAATTTAGTCATACGTTATAATTTATTTTAATATACATTTTTAAAATGTTTTTATTTAAAAAAATGTACTCGATCAAATTCTGCCATATAGATTTAGATAAAAGAAGTAAATATAATGAATGAAGGATAGGAAGCATCACTATCACGACTACGAGATGAAAGACGTGCGAATAACAACTTTCATACCATAAGACAAGTGAGATTATTCTTTTTTAATATGAGATTTTAATTTCGAGCTCTAAATATATATAAAAAAAATTCTATAAAAAGTGACTTTTCAAAATGAATCATGTGAATTCGAATCAATAGTACTCTAATTCAAATATTAAAGAACGCTCCAAAGTTACGTGACTAACAATGCTAACCCCTCTAGGTGGGCCTCTCTTTGTTTTTAATCACTTGACTTTAGGGTATGTGTTTTGTGGACCACTTATCACTTATGCCATCATTTCTTTGACCATTATATGTAGAGATGATATTAGCTTTGAGAACATCGCATGGTATTATGACACGCATTATGACTACTTTTGTGGGCCTAAAAACCTTTGCAACATCAACTCATTTAACCTTTTTATCACTTGTATATACTCTCCATTGTTTTACATCGTTTTGTTTCTTTCCTTCTCTTCTATAAATAAACTTTGTTGCTAAATTCAATTTTTTTTAATAGGAACTCTTGAAATTAGTGAACAAATACTCAAAGACCATGCAATCTTATCAAATAAAATTTCAATTGAACTCTTGAAATTAGTAGATAAATACTCGAGACTTTTGTCACAGACTAAGAGGGTGTTTGGCCTAGTTTATAAGCTGATTGACTAATAAGTACTTTTTAAAATTTATTTGTGTATTTAGTAAATTTTAAGGTATTTACAAGTTAAAATCAGTCAAAGTTGTAACTCGATCTTCTAATATATAATTTTTATGTTTATACGTATTTTTATTTTTATTTTTTTTAATATTTTAAAACCAAATCTTCAATAATTTTTGTCTAAACACGTAATTATATATTTGTAAAATCAATTCGAACACTTAAAATTTATCAACTATTTACTGTCATTGACCCAATCTAGCTCTAAGAAGTTGGAGTCGATTGTTTATTTTTTTCCTTGAACCCCTATTTTTTTTTGTTTCTTAGCGTTGTATAAAATTTAAAAATGAAATCATTAATGGGAATTCATCCCTATCTCTCTTAACTAACAAAATTATTCAATTTTTTTGTTAAGATGAAACTGTAATTAAAAACACCAAAAAATGAGAATGAAATTAAAAGGCTCATAAATACATATTGGATGAGTTTTTAAAAAATTTGAAACCTTTCTCTTTTTTTTACCATCCTACTAATTTGAAATTAGAATACTTAATTTGACCAAAAACATCCATTTTCAAATTTCAAAATTGTAATAGTTTTTTGCTTTATAATATAACTATTAATGGACCAAATCTGTACAGGCTACAGCTACCATTGAAATTAATAAACATACTGACTTTTCCATATTTTTCTGCTTCAATTAACGAGCGATGAATACTAAAGTCCAGTCTAAAAGAATTAATTTGACCAAAAAAGTTGGAAAAAAAATGCTGTCGCATACAATAATGCAATAAGAATTAAATTGAGCAACTACCTTTATTTTGTACAATAATTATTTACTGATATATATTTATACATTAACAATAGATCACGAGGTTGATGGTAATTTAAAGTGATGTGGCACATTTGGTATCACAAAACACTGAATTATATTTTTTAAAAAACTTGAATTTTTCTGCACGTCCATAAATTCCACCTCATTATATCAAGTTTTTTTTTTTTATCAATTATAGGTACTGGCCGTATCAATTGAAAAATATAGAGGAGTATTGGTTCTTAAACATTGTTTGATCATGAGTATCATATTTTACAAGTTATTTCTCACGTGATTACTCAATTATAATAATTATTATGTGAGAAAGTTATGACAAATCAAAATAAATAAAAAAAGTAAAAATTAGTTAAATGATCATGTGAGAATCATTTCCGTATTTTATACTTGAAATATAGGACAGTAATTATATTGTAGGAGTCAGCTGACTGGCGCATGTGTAATTTATATGAAGTAAAAAAAATAGATGAGAAAAGGATTTTGTGTTTACATCTGATTCGTTCTTTCAATAAAGTTGTGAACTAGGTAAAAATTGAGTGTTGGGAACTTGGGATGTGATATTTTGGAATATTTTAACCTTTGTCTTTTTCTCTAAATTGATTAATGGTCCATGCAAATTGTCACGTTTCTATGTCCTTGTACGATAGCAACATAAATATACATAGATACGATCTTTTTATCTGTCAGTGGAAAATTAAGTTATTATTAAGAATAGAATATATCTGATATATAATCATTCTCCATCAGAGATTCAAGAATATGTTATCTGCAGCATCATCAGCTCCCTTCTTTTAATTTTCAATTTTATATTTGAAGGCAGACTTGAAGTAACTGTAATATTTTTGTGTGATTTATAGGTTACAAATTTAAGTCGTGAAAACAGTCATTAATATTTATATAAGGATAATTATTTATATCATACCCCTTGAAGTGTAACCCTTCCTTAAACCCTATTAACACATATATTTTATTTACCGCACTGCCTTTTTAATATATATACTAATTTTGCAAACACTTATATCTAGTGTCAATCAATAATATATACTATTATAGTAGCCAGTAGGTCAACTTAACTTGATGCTATAAAAAATTACTCCTAATATATTTTTCCTTTACAGGCTTTCAAGAATTTATATCAAGGTGTTGGATTAATGAAAAGTTGACCTTGTCCTGTACATGACAAATCATACTGAGTACGTACTATATATGCCATCTATGGAATTAAACTCATAGACTATACATCAACCTGACTTACACCAGGGTTGTTTTCAGTTGAAAAAAACTAAAACATATCTCAAAAGTTTCCTACAAATTAAATGTAGGATAGAACTGCATATAATATATAGTTCCTTGTGGTCGGTCCGATATATCCTTCCCCAAGATCCTGCATAGTGAGAGTATAATGCACCGGAGTATATCCCAAACTCTATCAACATATAAACTTCAAAAAAGTAGCCAATCCATTTAGAGAAGGAATTGAAAACTTAACCTTTTGGTATTAGTTTTTTCAAAATTTTGATGTTGTACTTCCTCCGTCCCTTTTAGTTGTCAGTTGATAAAAGTCAATTTTGACTAATTTTTAAAATTAAATTAGATTATATTAATTAGATATTTTAAAAATAAAATTTAGATATTCAAAAAATTATACAAAAAGTACTATAAATTGTAATTTTTTATATATCAATATGATAAAAAATAACATCATAAAATATTAGTAAAAGTTCTTATCATTTGATTCTAAAAAAAGAAAATTATGACAACTATAAAAAGACTTAAAGGCATTGTTTAATTTGATTAGATATCGTACGTTTCAAAATGTCAAGCCTCGAAGTTAGGCATTGAATTAATTTATTTTGTCAAGTTGGATATGTAGCTACGTATTTATTGGATCAGCTTGCAGAAAAAAGTCATAAATTTACTACCTGTAGACTGTAGTAGATAGATCAGTAGTACTTTTGAGTAGGATTAAAAGCTATACAATATTGTTTCAACAATCACATATCCTATAGCGAACTGAGAGGGATTTAAGTCTTCTATTGTGGAGTCTTAAATAGAACCAGTCAAACTTTTGCTATGTATATACTCAAAAAAAAGTCAAACTCAACAAATTAGTACTTCCTTCGTTTCACAAAGAGTGATCTGGTTTAACTTCACATGATGTTTTAGAAAATAAAGAAGATTTTTGTATTTTGTAGTCCTAAATTAAAGTTATGTCAAATGTATTAAATTGTCCTTCAATCTTATGGCTTTAAACATGCCACGTGGAAATCTGAAATTAAAATGTTACCAAAAAAGGAAAGAGGTCATTTTTTTTTAAACAGACTAAAAAGAATAGGGAGTTATTCACTCTTAATCAGAGATTTCAGGTTTAAACTCTGTATATAGAGAAAGTCTTGTTGAGAACGCCGTCCCAAAAAGACCCTGCCATGCATAATTCGAATGTAATCGGAATTCCAATACAGATTTTAGACACCGAACATAAAACCGAAAAAAGTCATTTGGATCAGACTACTCATGTCTACTTCGCCTATAAATTTGGAGTCATAACTTCCTTCAATTAAATCATTATACTCTGCGCCGCCGCTTGGGACCATCCATCCATCCATCCACATTTGTTACTTTCATTAGGTCCGACTAAATAACTACTTTTTTTTGTACATAAAAAAACTCAAATTGAACTATACTTGTTAAAAATGAAAAAAAAATCCTTGTTTGTTGATGAGGACCATCAGCTTTATCATCATCACACGTCACACAACACATGTTCGTTTTTGTTTGTCTCAAAGGGTCATGTACTCCTAGAACGAGGGACAAATTTATAGGTAAATTTTGAGGGATGTCAATTTGTGATTTTTCGCGATATATTTTAAAATTTGTATAAGATTATTTGTTGGAACAAAATTAAGCGGTGCACTTGGTTGAAGGTTTACCTACAGGATTAGGGATTAGTTTCCAGTGAATACTTCTTAGTGATGCCCTCATATTCTAAAGATTCTAAATTCGCCATTGTATAACACTATTTTTATATTTTATTAGGGCATTTACACCCTTGGCATCCTTCCTATTCTCCAGGAGCCCAGGACTAGCACTCCTAATAAATCTAAGCCACACTGATTTTTTTTATTTTTTTTATACTATAAGCTTGACTCCAAGTGATAACTAAAAGGGAAAAGGCTCAAATATGCCATTGAACTTTCAGAAAAGGCTCATTTATGTCATCCGTTAAAAGTTTGGTTCATCTATGCCATTACCGTTTAAGAAAAGGCTCATTCATGCCATTATTTTTTAACGGTGGTTTTGCAAAACCATTTTTTACACATGGCCAATTATAATTCGGCCACGTCATTAATATTTTTATAATAAAAAATTAAAATTAAAATGTTTGTTCAGAAATTTGATTTTTTATTATTAAAAAATAATAACGTGGCCGAATTATAATTGGCCACGTGTAAAAAATGGTTTTGCAAAACCACCGTTAAAATGTTTGTTCAGAATTTTAATTTTTTTTTATTAAAAATAATAATGACGTGGCTGAATTATAATTGGCCATGTGTAAAAAATGATTTTGCAAAACCACCATTAAAAAATAATGGCATGAATGAGCATTTTCTTAAACGATAATAGCATAGATGAGCCAAATTTTTAACGAATGACATATTTGAGCCTTTTCCCTAACTAAAATATTGATCAATTTGTTATTCTAAACTAAGTACATGAGAAGCTAATGTAAAAGACTAGACAATTAGTTGAGACGCAACGGCTCGCGAAGACACCTATCCCTCACTGTTTAGTTACAAAGTTCGTAACTAATTTTAGATTATTATTTTATATATAGTAAGAACATTCAAACATGTTTTTCATTACCAAAGTTAATGATAATAATAATCTGGCAAGAGTCTGCCTAACCTGTAGCCATATCATGCTGTTTTCTTACTCAAGTGATGTAGAAAAATAAACTGATATTTTGATGTAAATATGAATTAATTAGTGTTTTTTTTTTCTTTAATCTTATTTGCGTTTAGCAAACAAAATTAGATGAGAATTAATTAAGG
The DNA here is from genome assembly GCA_029582725.1 of Solanum chiquidenum. Lineage (NCBI taxonomy): Eukaryota > Viridiplantae > Streptophyta > Magnoliopsida > Solanales > Solanaceae > Solanum > Solanum chiquidenum. Next base: position 5,226 of record JAJOOS010003020.1, on the reverse strand, counting down.
CCTACGAACCTGGAGGATGGGCACCATAGCCAAAAAGTCTTAAGACCATTAAATGGATAGATAGAAAATGCAAGAATTTTAGGTAATTAAGTTATATTTAGTATAGTACTTAATTAGACATCAAAAATATATACTGTACCATAAGTTTAAGTTATATTCATCTGAACAAAGCTATTTAGATGAAACCAATAAAGATTAGCAGTACATTTTTCTTCAATTGGTTTCACAATTAATCACTTTACTAATTGTTATTATCTCAAAAAGTCTATAGTTAATATTACCTTTGTTTACTTTTACTTATAAAATTTACTAAAAAGAAATTTAAGAAGTCATGTTTTACCTTCAACGTTAATTATTTATTTTTCAATTCCATTACCAAAAGATATACATCCATTAGTAGGAGTATCTTCATAAAATGTTTATGTCAATCGTTTATTTTTTTGTAAAGGATCTTTAAAAATTAAAATTAAACAAGTAAAAGTAAATTGAGGAAGTGTATATATTCAATACACAAAGCAGTCTACTTTCATTTCTTGGTCTTCCTTCTAGAGAGTGGGCTTTAATTTTTCTTGGCACTACATTAATTAGAACTTACCTAAATAATCTAGCATTGATGATAAAGGTCAAAGTTTAAGTTTCAATCAAAATAAAAGGAAAGTTAAATAATTTAATGTCACATATTTTCTAATAATAATATTAATGGACAGCAATATATCAGATAAATTAGTGGATACACATTATATTCCCGCAAACTAAAGGAAATAAATTATATATGAGTTCATATATATATATAAGAAAAGGAGGACTAAATTATTAAAGAAATAAATTACTATAAGAAAAGGAGGACTAAATTATATAAGAAATAAATTAAATAAAGTTAATTATAAGTAGTAGTAGGATGAAAGAAAAGGGAAGGCATCTTATACGATCAATTATTACCTACCTACCCAACCTGTGGTCGGAGTGGACGTTTCCTCGTTTAACATATCTCTTTCCCACCACACACCTTTATTTTGATCGAAAATAGTTTCTTTTATCTCGTAAATATAATAGTAATGTCAGAATTCACTTATGAAATTATATTGATATGATATTGTTATTATTATCAGAGTGATTAATAAAATATATTTTTTCGTTCAATTTTATTTGTCAATATTTGACTTGTTGCCACTCTCCTCTTAGTACTAATATTAATAAATTTTTAACATATGCACAAGCTATATTGTACATCCATTCCGCTAGTAAATTGGGAGCCAAATTTACCTGTAACTTTACATTGTACCATTGCGTCACGCTAATATAAGTAAACTTTTAAGAAGAAAGAGAGACTTTCTTACTCATCACATTTACTTAGTCAATATTTTTTTTTAAAAAAATTCTCTTTTCCTATTTAGCAACTATTTGATTCCAAATTTCCACATAAATCTCAAATATTACAATATTAAAAAATATTTTGAAGTATTTGATTAAAAGTTTTTTTTTTTTTTTACTTTCTTAAATTATGTGTCAAATTAAAATAGTACAAACAAATTAAAATTGAAGAGTACTAGAAAATAAGAAATTGATAATGTATACAATTTTGTAGTTAAATAAAAAAATTCTACACTAATTTTATTTAGCTACAAAATAAAGATGAATTATAAAAAAATTGAATTAGTTAGGAACGTTTTATAAATAAATAAGCTATGAATTGTCCCTTAATAAATAAGTCTCGATAATTAATTATTACTCTCTATTATCCTCTTCAAATAGTGAATAAAAAAAATCTGAAGTATCAATTTCTTTTCTCTTTTCTAATTTGTCGTGTAGTGTGGGGTGGGTGGGTTGATAGAAGAAAGGGGGTAGGGGGTTAACCCCACATCTCTTTATTCATATTTCGTTTTTGTGGTTGAAGAGATGAGTATGCAGAGAGAAAAATACAGATCAGTCTGACAAGAAGGCAACTTCTCAAAGCTTAGAGAGCTACCACCCAAAGATAGACAGTTAGTTACATGTGTTGTGTGAGTGACTGATTTTTTTGCTAAAACTCCTTTCATCTCTTTCTCTTTCTGTTATATCATTTTCCTTTTATGTTTATTTATAGTTGAAGATCTCTCTCTGTAAACAAATTTTAATTTTTCAGTATAAAGAATTTAAAAATGTTTGTGTGGACTTATTTGAAGTTTTGTTACTTTCTGTTTGCAGGTACTGTTATAGATAAAAGTAGAAATCCGAAGAAGAAAGATTTTTTTTTGCAGATATGTACTATCAAGGAACCTCGGATAATAATATACAAGCTGATCATCAACAACATCATAATCATGGAAATAGTATTCAGACGCTTTATTTGATGAACCCTAACAGCTATATGCAAGGCTACACTACTACTGACACACACCAGCAGCAGCAGGAGCAGCAGCAGTTACTATTCCTGAATTCTTCACCAGCAGGAAGCAACGCGCTTAGCCATGCGAATGTACCACACGCGCCGCTGCAACAGCAGCACTTTGTCGGTGTGCCTCTTCCGGCGGTAAGTTTGCACGATCAGATCAATCATCATGGACTTTTACAGCGTATGTGGAACAACCAAGATCAATCTCAGCAGGTGATAATACCATCGTCGACGGGGGTTTCTGCCACCACAACGGACTTGGCGTCTCAATTGGCGTTTCAGAGGCCGATTCCGACACCACAACACCGACATCAGCAACAACAGCAAGGCGGTCTATCTCTAAGCCTTTCTCCTCAGCAACAACAACAACAACAACAAATTAGTTTCAATAACAATATTTCATCATCATCACCAAGAACAAATTATGTTACTATTAGAGGAGGAACATTAGATGGAAGTTCTAGCAACATGGTTTTAGGCTCTAAGTATCTGAAAGCTGCACAAGAGCTTCTTGATGAAGTTGTTAATATTGTTGGAAAAAGCATCAAAGGAGATGATCAAAAGAAGGATAATTCAATGAATAAAGAATCAATGCCTTTGGCTAGTGATGTCAACACTAATAGTTCTGGTGGTGGTGGTGGTGAAAGTAGCAGCAGGCAGAAAAATGAAGTTGCTGTTGAGCTTACAACTGCTCAAAGACAAGAACTTCAAATGAAAAAAGCCAAGCTTCTTGCCATGCTTGAAGAGGTACGATCCTGAATTTTGATTCTATGAATTTTAAATTCGTAACATAATTTTTACTAAAACTATTGAATTCTACTAAACTCGTAACCACAACTCTACTTCCAGCCGACATATATTTACAATTTATTTTCAAATGATTCAACTGTAATTTTTTTCTTTTTCTCATAAAAATTGAATGGATGAAACTATTGATTTATATATGTTTGCAATAATAGTAGTTGGTAGATGAAATGAACAGATTTTGTTAATTAGTTGAAGAACAAGAATTTCCAACAAGAGACCAATCACGTACGTTGCGGTTTCTGTTGATATTAAAACAAACTGACAATGTGTGGCTCTTAAATTTTCTTCTGCGGGTCCAACTAAAGCGATAAAGATAATACACCTACGAACCTGAAATGACTTCCGCTGCACCAAAATTCAAACCACTATCTCGTATTCACCTTTTTTACACCACTCATAATGTCCACGCAGATGTGTCCTCGATCTAATGACTCTAAAAAATTAGATGGTTTACAAAATTTTGCAAAAAATACTACTCAATTTATTTCTCACTTGGAATATATAATATATATGATCTTTTAACTGAAATAAAATTCTTTAAATTCAATAGTAGCCAACATAAGATAACTTCATGTTGTAAAATGATAGATTGGTAAAAGTTTAATGTTACTTTTTTTTTTTGTTCAGGTAGAGCAAAGGTACAGACAGTACCATCACCAAATGCAAATAATTGTATCATCATTTGAGCAAGTAGCAGGAATTGGTTCAGCCAAATCATACACTCAATTAGCTTTGCATGCAATTTCGAAGCAATTCAGATGCCTAAAGGATGCCATTGCTGAGCAAGTAAAGGCGACGAGCAAGAGTTTAGGTGAAGAGGAAGGCTTAGGAGGGAAAATCGAAGGTTCAAGACTCAAATTTGTGGACCATCATCTAAGGCAACAACGGGCGCTGCAACAGCTAGGAATGATGCAACCAAATGCTTGGAGACCCCAAAGAGGTTTACCTGAAAGAGCTGTCTCTGTCCTTCGTGCTTGGCTTTTCGAGCATTTTCTTCATCCGTGAGTACTCCTAAACTATTTATTTCTTCGAAAAATTTAACTTCAGTCAGTATACACTGTGAAAAATATCTACTTGTACATAGAAACCAATTTTTGCGTCATACGCCTTTAAGGTTTTAACATGTCCATTAGGAACAAATTAAGTTCAAGCTGCCTTGATTTTTAGAGCAACGCCAGTTATTTTGAAACTTTCGTTTGGAGGGTTAAAAAGACACTTACTTTTAACTCAAACTATATATTCTACTTCTCTAATATAGGAGTATGTGTTTTAACAATAAAAATATTTTTATATTGCAGTTACCCCAAGGACTCCGACAAAATCATGCTTGCTAAGCAAACGGGGCTAACAAGGAGCCAGGTTCTTAGACACACATTTTACTATAATTCTTGGATTAATTCCTTTATAAAAAATCCTTAATATATGAAAATGCAGGTCTCTAACTGGTTCATAAATGCTCGAGTTCGATTATGGAAGCCAATGGTAGAAGAAATGTACTTGGAAGAAGTGAAGAATCAAGAACAAAACAGTACTAATACTTCAGGAGATCATAAAAAAAACAAAGAGACCAATATAAGTGCTCCAAATGAAGAGAAACATCCAATTATTACTAGCAGCTTATTACAAGATGGTATTACTACTACTACTCAAGCAGAAATTTCTACCTCAACTATTTCAACTTCCCCTACTGCAGGTGCTTCACTTCATCATGCTCACAATTTCTCCTTCCTTGGTTCATTCAACATGGATAACACTACTACTACTACTACTGTTGATCATATTGAAAACAACGCGAAAAAGCAAAGAAATGACATGCAGAAGTTTTCTCCAAGTAGTATTCTTTCATCTGTTGACATGGAAGCCAAAGCTAGAGAATCATCAAATAAAGGGTTTACTAATCCTTTAATGGCAGCATACGCGATGGGAGATTTTGGAAGGTTTGATCCTCATGATCAACAAATGACCGCAAATTTTCATGGAAATAATGGTGTCTCTCTTACTTTAGGACTTCCTCCTTCTGAAAACCTAGCCATGCCAGTGAGCCAACA
>JAJOOS010003019.1:0-20941 GCA_029582725.1 Solanum chiquidenum | reverse complement strand
AACATGGTTCTTATATAATAATTTAATTAAGAAGAAAATGTGTTTAAAAAGAAAAAATAATATACTTATTCGGAAGAGGACATTTTTAACCCATTTAGTAACTATAGGGGCATTTCTGGACCAAAGTATTGACTGCAAGGGCATTTTTGAACCAAAGTATTGACGGCAAGGGCATTTTTTAGCCAAACTACAAATGGAGGGCATTTTTGTTCCTTTCATATAGTTTAATGACATTTTAGACCCTTTTCCCTTGATTTTATAAAATAACAAATATTAAGAACAATTTATTTTTAATAAGGACGACATGACATATAAATAGAAATAGATCAAGTGTTACTTTTGTGAAATTACACGAAATATATTGGTATTGTTGATTTCAAATAGTGACAAAATTGAGTCTATGATATGATTTCTTATTTACCGTTATGGTAAGATTTTGCTATCAGAAATGCACGTTAAAAGTTCAACAAAGTCGTCACAGATACCGACAACTCGAGAAAAGATAAAGAAAAGGGAAAAAAAATGGAACTAAAGCTTTCAGTACTAATTACAGAGTGAAGCCAAGGACAAGTCCCACCTCTCACCCCTACCCCTATCCCTACCCCTCTCATAGAGTGAGGATTTCTGAGCCCAAAAATGGCGAAGGACACTTTTAGATATGAAATTTACTCTTTAAGGATTTCGTTGTTTGGGGTGTTAGGTCCTCATTTGATAGCTGATTCAAGGTGTTTTTGCTTGTAGTGTTGTTTGTTCTGCTACTTTTCGATCTAGCTGTTAGTTTGTTCAATTTCTTCAGATCCGAACGGTGTTTGTTTTCATTGGCGTCAAGTGATGTTGGACTTGGCAAAGCTACTGTTCTTCCCGTGTTGTGCTAGTGAGTTCTTTTGCTTCTCTAGGTTATAAGCCTGTATTTTAGGTTTTTCTAGTGTGTTCTGGTTGCTGCTGCAGTAGTAATTCCTTATAAATTGTGTAATGGGAACTGTTTATTGATGCCTTGTCGACTGAATTTTAGTTTCTTACTGATTTAGTTGGTTGATTTAGGGTTAATTACTAGAAAATTGATCTGTGTTTGTAAAATTTCTGAAGTATTAAAATTGCAGCTGGAAGCTTGAGTGTAAATGATTTCCTGCTTTATTTTTAGCTGAAACTAGTTGGAGGAATCTAGTGTTTCTTCTGTGAGATGTGAACTGGCAATGAAGAGTAGCATTCCATTTCTAAAATAGTAAGATGAGAAATTAATGTGAAGGAAGAGACAAGAGGAGACTGATCGGATGGTAAGCACCCTCCACCTCCAACTTAAGGTTGTGAGAGCCAAAATGATGGGAGCTCCTAGGGAGGGGTAAAAGAAAGTGAAAGAAAGATGAATCTCATTAGATTGTGTGTGTTCATGTGCAAAAGGAAATTACTTGTTGGAGCAGATTTGAAGGAAAAATAGCAGCTGGTCATAGTTTAGAATACTTATGCCAGTACTGTCACAAATCTCTAAGGAACCAAGAAAAGGAATGGCTCCTCCTAGGGAGGGGTAAAAGAAATTGAAAGAAAGACGAATCTCATTAGATTGTGTGTGTTCATGTGCAAAAGGAAATTACTTGTTGGAGCAGATTTGAAGGAAAAATAGCAGCTGGTCATATTTTAGAATACTAATGCCAGTACTGTCACAAATCTCTAAGGAACCAAGAAAAGGAATGGCTCCTGAACAGGAATTGCAGGGGAAAGCTAAAGAGAAGAAGCTAGAGAGGTAGAGAAAGGCATAATGATATTATTTCACATTAATCCCCAATGTACAAGTCGCCTTAGTTTTATACTACAATCAAGCAGGTAAACTGATAACTGACTTAATTCCCCTATAATGAATTAACTGATATGTTGCTACATTTATAGGGTATGACAATTACAAGTACACCGCTCAATACTGACTACTCATCTCGGATTTGAAATTGAATATAACATATATAAAGTGGAAAATGTATACAAAGTGAATATATTGATAGCATTTCTCAACTCCTCACAGGCTTAGGTTGAATATCTTCTGCATATACTTTTTGTACACCCAACATTATCTTGATGTTGGTTTTCACTATTAATGATGTCCTTAATTTTAGTATGAGAAAGTGATGCAAAATTAGTTACTTCTCAGTTTCAAGACAGTGTGTCTCATAGAATTGAAGGTTTAAACAGTGTGATTCTTTGGAGAAGACTAGAACATTGTCGCATTTCCTTCCAATTCTGAACAAACAGAAATATTAAGGCCTATGTATTTGTAGATTTGTCTGGAACCTCAATGGATTGTGCAAGGTATTACCCTTCATTAAGGCTAGCTTTGCCGTAATTTTCTTGACTTGTTTCTCATCCACCATGTACACATTTTAGTGGGGCCATCTCCAGTTTTCACCTTTGCCTAAATATCTTTTTCCTTTTTGAGGATGTTTGAGACAATCATTTATTTCTTCCTTTTAGATGCAAACTCTTAAAAGTTAGAATGGAGTAATTAATTGTGACCAACTTGACTATTTCATCTCTGATAGATGTTTTTTGGTTGTATTGATGTTGTTTTAGCTGCAATCTGTGCTCATTATTCAATTATGTTGGTGTTAACTTCATTTGTCTTACTTGTTAAAATGAATTTCAGGGGTATCAAAGAGGGGCCAATCTTTGAAGCTGAAGCATTTAACCATTCTATTTTATGTCTTGTGCATCACTAATGCTGAGTTGCCTGATAAGCCATTTGAGCAACAACCTGTTTCTCTAGTCAATAAACCTGTTGAAGCACCTGGCATACCTGATCTGCCCCTGCCGGCGAATGTACCTGGTTTTCATAGACAGCATAGGAAACATTCTCCTCATGGTGCGCCATGGCTTAGGCTAGCTCCAGCGCAGCCTCCTGATTATGGTCCTTTAGTAACTGCTGCGCACGCTCCTTCCAGTTCCAGCTTATCAAAGCCATCAATGAAGAAAAATGGACTGGTGCTTCCTAGTGCTGGCGTTGCACCCCCGCAATCCAGTCCTAGTACTCTACCCACTGGTTTGGCTCAGCCACCACTTTCTCCTCACACTTCCAGTAAGAATTTTTCTTCTTAATGAATTTCGACGGATGCCTGCTGCAGCCTAGCTTATATATGTCTTATTTCCTCCATTCTCACAAAAAAGACCCAGGGGGAGAGCTGCAGGCAGTAATAGATACGAGGGTCATAATTTTGGGGTTATACATTATAATATATAGGGAAGGAAAGCTTCATAAGTGGAAACTACATAAAAAGTACCATTAACCATTTGATTTTAGAAATAAAGAGTGGTTGGATTTGTCTTTGAAATTGGTACCAGAATTGGTTTTGTATGTACTGGCCTTTGGTTTTGTTTCTGGAAACAATTGTGAGTGATTGGATTTATGTTCTGGAAGAGTTGGGTTCAAAAAGTGATGGTGTTTGGATTTATTTGTTTCCAGAATCTATGAATTATAAACTTTTGAAACTAATCTCTCAAGCTGAAGATATTTTACACTTCCATATGGTTGGAAATTACTAATAAAAATCAGCTACATTTCTTAAATTGCTGCCAAACTTACCTACGAATAGGTGAAAAATCATAGAACACTACTTTCTCTCTAGGAGGGAAATAACAAAAAAGTGAGTGGGGTGGGGGTTGGTGACGGGGACAGTTCATAAATCTAAAAAGTGCCATTGTTGGTTTTGTTCGGAAAAGCTGATTTGCAAAAATGACTGCTGGTTTCCAAAATGGTTTTATACCCAAACAACAATAGTGTTTGGTTTACAATATGGTGCCTGCTGCCATCTTTTGGCGCATCTAGAATGAAAGGAATCATAGATGTTTTGATGGGATTTCAGCTCCTAACCATATTCTTAAATCCAACTGTTTGGTTATCTTACGTAGCTGGTTCAACCAGGCCCTTGTAACTACTGTTGATTTTTCTTGGACTATGTCTGCTCTTTAGTATTTAGTAAGTTCTTGTACAGGAGCAGACACCTTGTTTTGCTGTAATTTTTTGCCTTGCATCTTTTTGATGTCTTCTAATGAAATTTCCTTACTTCATTAAAAATGAAAATGGAAGTGTGATATTTCAAATATATTCCCACTGGTAGAACATACAGGACACAGTTAAATACTGACTCATGGGCTAACTATCCTTTGGTGTGGCTAAGTTCAAACGTATGTAAAAATCAAAACCCATCTCTTTATAATGTGTCAGTGAAGTTGTCGCTCTTTTCCCTCTCCCTTGAAGATATATCTCCACATTTATGTACATTTTTTTCTTTCTCATTTTGGCAGACTGTTGTGGACAAGATATGGTGCTCAAACGAGGAAGCCTGGACTGCGAGTGTGTTTACCCGTTAAAGATCGACCTTCTTCTCTTGAATGTTTCATCAAATCCTAATTGGAAACTTTTTCTAAATGAATTTGCTTCACAGTTAGGTTTAAAGGTGTCTCAAATTGAGCTGATTAACTTTTATATGGTGGATCTTTCAAAGCTAAATATATCCATGGATATCACACCAGACAAGGGAGTTAGCTTATCATCTGACGAAGCTTCTGCGGTAAACGCTTCATTATCAATGCATAAGATCCAACTAGACCCAACACTAGTGGGTGGATACCAATTGCTCAACATTACCTTGTTTAAGTCACCAGTTTCATCACAAGGTACTTGCTTCTGGTTATATTTCACACCTGATATGCAGATAATTTTCTCTAGCATTGGCTGATCCGGGGGTGGGGATGGGAATGGCGATGGGGTTGGGTGGATTTTATCAACCTCTTAATTCAAAGATCTTTTCAAATTTCTTGAATAACTTTTTCTTTGATATGCAGCTCCTCGTTCTGCTATGTCACCAGTTGAAGCAGCTCCGAGTCTGCCTTCAGCTCCTGCAGTAACAGTATCTTCACACAAAGGGAGACATCCGAGTTTAATTCTTATTGTTGGGATTGTTGCTGGTATCTTAATCATCACTATCATATCAACACTCTTTATTTGTTTCTGTGGATCTAATCATGGACAGAAAAAAGGCTCCCATAAAGAAGCTGGTAAGTGATCCTGTATATTCCGTGGACTTATAAAACTATCCTGAATTTGGACTGTCTTCTGCTTAAAGTTCCACCAGCTAGGAACTGAAACTTAGTTTCTGAACAGTAGAAACAACAAGGCTGAAAAAAGATCTCTCTTGTAAATTAGGACTAGTGTTACTTGAGGATTAGTAGAAGCTTGATCAATAACTCTAGCAAACTTCTACTTCTGGTCAAATAAGACAAAGAAAAAAGTCTGTAGAACGTCTTCATTGATCTTTCATTCAGAAGTAATGTTGTTTATGAGTTTTCTCCCTATCTGCGAAACTTTGGGTTGCATATAGCATCTTGAGCTCTCATAATTTCCTGTCTATGAGCTACTTAAATGGTTATTCTACTTGAACACTGATGGCTTAAGCCCATAATACTGGTGTTGTTTAACAACCACAATGCTTTACTTGTCTATTAGTTTCCTTTAAACCAAAATATCGTTAACTGCTGATAACAATGGAGAAACTGGAACTCCATAGAGCTATTTTTCTGCTAACCAGAAATATTTTTATCTGTTCTTTTTATGCACGATATTGAACTATAAATGAGATGTTTTTGTTTTTTTTACTTGTTGCACCATCTAACTCTCTAGCCTTATAAACTTTCACTTGTATTTCAATTTCTTGATAGAAAAACCAATGCGTGTGGACACTGTTCCAGCTCAGGGATCGTTTCCCCATCCAACTAGTACACGGTTTCTGGCATATGAAGAACTGAAAGAAGCTACAAATAACTTTGCACCATCTAGTATACTTGGAGAGGGCGGCTTTGGCAAAGTTTACAAGGGCGTGCTTAGTGATGGTACTGCTGTTGCAATAAAAAGACTTACTAGTGGAGGCCAACAAGGAGGTAAAGAGTTTCTAGTTGAAGTTGAGATGCTTAGTAGGCTGCATCACCGTAATCTTGTGAAGCTTGTTGGTTACTATAGCAGTCGGGAGTCCTCACAGAACCTACTGTGTTATGAGCTTGTTTCAAATGGAAGTTTAGAGGCTTGGCTTCATGGTGAGTTTTTTTTGTGACTTTATCCTTTGTCAACTTAACAACTAAAGAGCTACAACATCTGTCTTCCTATTTTAATTTGTAATTTGCTTATCTGGTAAGAAGTCACATAAAGGAAAGGTAACTCAACTGTAACGTGTTCAGCATTCCTTATATAGCTTGTCTATTGCTGATGCAAATAAATATGAATTCTCACATATGTTGTACAAAGTCTCGAAAGTCATTATAATGGTGCTTAGCTATTCTACCATCACCCTAAAACTTGGAGTAGATATTGAGATTCTATAATGCGGTATATTAGAGTATGTAGAGATCCTTCAAGTATCATCCCTCATAAAAAATGAATTTGCGTTTCTTGGGCCCAGGAAAAAAATCAGGGCTGCGCCTGAGGAGGAGGTGTTGAAAAGTTTAAGCGGAAGTTAAAAGTGTCCTCTTTCTAACGGTTTAAGTTTCTAGACAAGATGGTCGCACCAATCAGTGTTGTGACCTATTCAACTTATCAAGTAGTTTAACTATTGCACTTGTTACTGTTATTAAAAACAATGTAGTTTAGCAATTGCACTCTCTGGCTGCAGGCCACTTAGGATTAAACTGCCCACTGGATTGGGACACAAGAATGAAAATTGCGCTTGATGCAGCGAGAGGACTTGCATACTTGCACGAAGATTCTCAACCTTGTGTTATCCATAGAGATTTTAAGGCATCAAATATATTGCTCGAGAACAACTTTCATGCTAAAGTTGCTGATTTTGGCCTTGCGAAACAGGCCCCGGAAGGCCAGGCTACTTACCTCTCAACTCGTGTTATGGGCACATTTGGGTTAGTGTTTCTTTGTTATCACATGCTTCTCTAAGATATGACATTGACTAATTTGGGAAGCACTGCTTTGCAGGTATGTAGCCCCTGAATATGCCATGACTGGGCATCTACTGGTAAAAAGTGATGTGTACAGCTATGGGGTTGTCCTCCTTGAACTGTTGACAGGAAGGAGGCCTGTAGATATGGCACAACCGTCAGGGCAGGAGAATCTTGTCACTTGGGTAAGTAACTGCTGTTGGTACTTTCTTATACTAATACATTTCTTACTTCAGATCATACAAGTGTAATTGTGCATTTACTGATCTTCAGAATTCAAGTCTCCATTTGTTCCCCTTTTGGTTACTTTACAAAATTAGAAACTTGTTTTGGCATTGGACTCTCCTTGAAAAAGGCTGTATAAAAAGAAAGGGCTCTATTTTGTTTTCAGGCCAGACCAATACTTAGAGACAAGGATCGTTTGGAAGAACTTGCTGATCCAAGGCTTGAGGGGAAGTACCCAAAGGAGGACTTTGTGCGGGTTTGCACAATTGCAGCGGCTTGTGTTGCTCCGGAAGCTAGCCAACGGCCTACAATGGGAGAAGTGGTTCAATCGCTCAAAATGGTTCAGCGAGTAACAGAGTACCAGGATACTACTACTATAAATTCAGGTGCTCGACCTAACTTAAGACAGTCATCTACAACCTTTGAATCAGATGGTACATCGTCTATGTTCTCTTCTGGTCCTTACTCTGGTTTGAGTGTCTTTGAGAATGACGTATCTAGGGCAGCTGTATTCTCAGAAGATCTTCATGAAGGAAGATGAGCATTGTTGGTGGAAGGCCTTCCAATGTTCTGATCTTTCGATCATAATGCAACAGAAGGGGTGAATTTGAAAGTGGATCTGCCAATACTTTGGAGAATCTATTGGTTTCTTTCATCCCCTGTAGAGATCCCACTGTTCAATTTTCCCTGTATGGCCATTCTCTACTTGTTGGATGAGAGCCTGTATATATGTAATGGGTTGATATTTGAGGACAGTGGTTCAGTTGAAGTGGGATAAAAGTTGAATTTCTTCTTCTTAAGTTTTTTTTTTTTTTATCTGTCTGACGCCCCTGTTGGCCTGTTGTAAATTCCTCTGGACTCTGTCACTTATCATTGATTCTCCTTACAGTATCGTGGTTAGCTAAGCAAAAACTTAACTGGATAAGTTTAGGGTGTAAGTGAGAACCATATTTTAAGATGGTAAAAATTAGCGGCACAGTACCTTGAGTTTGTAAAACTATGTGCACTTATTTCATGGAGAAATATTTTGGCTTGGTTCACCTCCGGGGGCGGATGTACCATTGTTGGTGTGGGTTCGATTGAACCATAACTTTCAATGTGGAACATAAGTTTGTTAAAATTACAATAATAGTAGATATGAATTCATAAATTTGAAATATAACAAGTTCAATATTAAAAATCACAAGAAATTAAACTCATAAAATTTAAATATTGAATTTGTATATGTTAACTCCAGTTCAATTCGATCGTCTTGATCAAGTTGGCTAAGGTATCAAAGTAGGTTTGATTGGATTAGGCTCCAGTCGACTACATAGGAGCTACATCTTCAAGAGAGGGTAATTCTTTGAAGAAACCAATTTTAAACACTATCTCATATGTTTTTATTTGTTTGTCTTATTTTCATGTTTTGCTCGTTCTGAAAAGAAAACATCTTTTTTGGGTAATTTTTTAATCTAGTTTTTATGACATATTTAAAACTCCAAGATTGAAGAACACTTCTCTATTATTTTTAATCTAATTTTTTGATTATCTCCTAGTGCAAGTTACCTCTCCTATGTGGTTTGCGAGCTATTGCATAGTAGCGGGAGTTTTACCCTGTACGCACCCAAAGAGTAGCGGCTGCGGGTTTCCCTTGTCATAAAAAAAAATAAAAAAATTCTATGTATCTTTAGTTTAAGACCATAGAATTAAAAAAAAATTCTTTAATTTCTTAAATTCTATTATAGGTCAAAATTAGATCGACAAATAAAAAGACCAGGTATTGTTAATAGGGAAAATTGTGCATTATAGTAAAATATTAATTCAAAATAAGTGCTATAACTACAGTTTCATTTCATTCCAATTCGCAACAAACTTTTTGCCATTATACATTTGTGTTTGTATAAAGCGAGAGGGAACTGTATATACAAATACAAATACATATCTCTTCGTCCTATACATTTATAATTATACAAATACAAATCTTTCCCTGCTCAATTTTCTTTTGCCTTTCTCTTTTTCACGCTTTATACAAACACAAATTATACAAAATACAATGTGTAATTTGTTTTGTATAAAGCGAGAGATAGATTTGATATAGAAATACAAATGTTTTAACTCGATTTAATTGTCAGTCATTGATACATATCAGTTTATATATATATATATATATATAATTATCTAACCATTATATATATACAAAATCGTTGCGATTTTATACAAATCAGATGCTTGCAAATCAGATGCCTGCGATTTATACAAATCAGATGCTCTATAACAAACTATGTTTGCTATAGAGCGCAAATAACAAAACTATAACTATAGAACACAAATATAATTTTCATGTTTGCTATTCCTAAAATTTGCTCTTAATATTATGTTAACTGGGCCAAAGGGGCAACTATTAAAAAAAATTAGTTTAAACTTTCTTTTCCTCTAATAAAAGATCAGTTAAATAAAAAGGTAAATATGCGCTACCCTTCATTTCTATCTACTTGTCAAATATTTTCCAATTTAATTTCGCTTGTTACTTGTCATTTTTTTTACTAATCAAGGAAGAACAATTTTTTTCTTCCTTTATACCCTCAATTTATTAATATTGTGTTAATGTTTTTGAAAAATATAGTGAGTAAATATATTTAAGATTTTATCAATTAATAATAGTAAAATAGTAAATTTACTATACTAATAATTATTTTCTTAATAGGTGTGCCAACTCAAAATTTGACAAGTAAAAAGGAACGGAAGAAGTAGATGACAAAGAGTATATATACACTATTTATTTATGTTTCAAAGTGAGGACTTTTCAAGTATAATGATGTTAATTTGTTTGGGAAATTGAGGTATTGTTGCCCAAGAAAGTGAACACGTGCGTATAAGTAAAGATGATGCTAACCAAGGGTGGACATGTGAAGTAGTTGAGAATTGTGAGGTGTTGGGTTCAAAATTCAAAGAGGATAAAAAAAATAGTAGAATTTTTTTTTTCATATGTTCTAACCTCATGAATAGAGTTATTTAATACTGTTTATTATCGATGAAAGATGATAGATATCCTATAAAATTAATTCAAATATGCTAAAGCTATCCTTACACACGATCATACAAATAAAAGAAAAAGAAGTAAAGATGATGGTATCGTAAGGCAGGGAGAGTGCAGTGTGTTAAAATGGTCAGCAGAAGAGGAGGGAAATATAATGAAATAAAGAGAATTATCGAGTCCGGATTTGCTAAGGCAAACAAATAGAAATTGGAGTCCAACAAGACAATATTACACACAGGCTTGAGAGAGAGAAGAGAGAGAGACAGTGTGGGTGTGGGGTGGGGGTGGGGGTAGGGGGTGAGTAAGAATAGGAAAGGCAAAAATGGAGAAGATATTGAGAGTCTTCTTTGGCTATAACGCTACCAACGACACCCTTCACTTCACTTCTCTAACCCTAAATACTCACCCAAAATCCCTTCTGTTCTTTCTCTCTCTTTTCTCTATCAATTTCCTATATTTTTCCTTCTCCTTATTTCAATTTCATCTCTGCTGTTCGCCGTTGCTGCTTCTCGGTTCTCTGCCATTCTCAAGGTATTTTATTTGATTTGATTCTCTTTTTGGTTCTCGGTTTGCTTTTTCAATGAATTGGAACGATGTATGATTTAATTGTTCGGTATCAGTTGATTCTAATTGGTTGGTTCATCTACAAGCGTCTGTTTTGACAATGTTTTCTGCTTTGCTCCCTCGAATGGGTTTCTTTTTTGCTAATTCAAGTTTTGACCAAAACAATTAGTTGACTCAGTTTTAATTTTGTTTGTATTTGGTTATATGAACCATCTATATCTATTCAGCTCTATTCAAGTGTTTATGCCTAGGTGGGCACTTTTCAACTAGTTTTTTATTTAGAGGATTCATGGTAGTTTGGCTAAGATGACCCGGTTATTTACTGCAACTCTTGTTTATTTCAACGACGACGACATACCCGGTGTTCCGAAATACCTTTGGTTCAAGTAATTCATAACAAAGCAATGTTAAATATAACATACAAATGCCAAGCATATGTAACAAATAATAATGAATTATTACATTAGCGTTTAGAAAAAGGAACTATAACAATATATAGTCGAAGAAATCAAAGGGCAAGAAACTACGAGATTAGTACTAAATTGCTAATGCTATTGGGATGCATATAAAAAAGCACTCAACTACCTACTAACTAACCTTCTACTCTAATCCTCAATTCCATGTCCTGTCTAATCACCTCAACCCAGTACTTATTCGACCAACCTCTACCTCTCTTTAACCCTACACTGCCAACCTCCCGCACCTCCTTATTGGGGCAACGCGCATCTCCTCTTCACATGGACAAACTATCTCTCTCACACTTACCTCTTCTTGTCCCCAACGAAGGTCACTCCCACTTTTTCACGGGTATCTTCATTCCTAATCTAAGTTTTCCGGGCTCTTCACTTTTGATGTCGCACCCGTGTCGGATTCTCCAAAAATACACTATTTTAGATAATCCAGCATGCAACCGTGGACATCTTTGAACAACATTGTTCCTATTCTTGTCTCTCCTAGCATCCCACACATCCACCTTAACATTCTCATTTTCGCAACTCTCATCTTCTGAGAGTTCTTAACTAACCTAACTAACCAATACTCTGCCCATACAAGATAGTTGACCTAACTACCACTCTGTAGAACTTGCCTCTTAAGTCCATTAGTTCATTACTAAAAATCCTATGACATCTTATTGATGATTTGTCTTTGCACGTAGGTGGAGTTTTTTAAGGCTATTAAACATTCCTCAAAGCTCTATGACATTATATTGATACTTGCATTTTATCGAGGGTACATTCATTCCCTGTATTGTGGAAATTTTGGATATTCAAATTGATTACAGTCTCATGTTTCTTAGTTATTGTTAAATGCATGGATCAATACTGTATCAAGATGATAGTTTTTCTTACCATTTTGTTTGTTGCTTGATATGTTGAATTTCGTGTGATGTTAAAAAAGGGTGATAGTGAGACGGTCTAGGTAGTGGGTTAGTGGGTTCATGTCTACTACATGTATGGGTTTTGCATCCCCTGGACGCATCTTAAGATAAATTAAATGCTGAATGTAAGGAACTTCTTGTTAAATTGTTTTTACTTATTGATGTTTCTCTACATAAATGAATTAGCTAATAAATGACATATCTTTGAATTCTTGCAGTTTCCAGTTTGGTGCAACAATTACCAAACTCATTTAGCAAGTTGTCTTTTTGCCTTGATTAATACACGTGTTCCTGGTGGCCCTAGTCGTTTTACATGTCATGGATGAATCTGGTGGAACTCGATTTGAAGGACTCAATGCTACTGTTAGAAAGAAAAGAAGCCTCATGTTGCGGCGACCTAGACCAGAGAAGCCTTTTCTTCATGAAGGCCGTGATCAGTCTCCCTTAACACCAGTTTCAGATGATTTTGGTAGGGTTTCCAGTGATGAGAACACTGATGATGCCAATGCTGGACGTAAAATGTTCAACCTTAATCATTGCATGTCTAGAGGCTCTGCTTCCAGAGTGGATGAGGACTACACTTTTAAGAAGACTAAGGATGGAGGATCTAGTCTGTTATATAGTAATGGAGATCCAGGAGATGATACATATTCCCAGCATGGCTCTTCTCTTAGGCAACCAGGAACTGTGCAGGATGGTGTTGGCAATGATAGCAAGCTGAAAAAGGTTAAGCTTAAAGTTGGGGGTGTGACACGCACCATTCAAACCAAAACTGATTCTCATGGTGCATATGGTGGTGGTTTGTCTACAAATGCACGAGCCTTGGATGGTTCGCAGCCACGTCAGAAATCCACTTCACAGGTTATCACGTGTTTCCTCTCAAGTAGTTAGTTATTTGGATTTTTTAAATCCACTTGGATTTTTAGTTTGTGTTCTTTAAAGTAGTCTCCCTCGGAATTATTTGGTTTCATTATTTTGAAAAGGAGGTGAGCCACATGAGATTTTCTGTTTCACTGCTCTACTCATTCCTCTCTAACGTACTTTCAGAAACTAAAAAGGAAAACATGTAGATAGATGTTGCATTATTGTAGGTTTATTAGGGAACAGAAACATTGAAGTGCATAAGAATCAAAGATTAAGAATAAGTTAAAAATTACTCAGTTTAGCCCCAAAGTATTAGCTAGGAATTTGCACTTGTGGTAGAAAACCTGCGGTTTTAGGTCAACCCTTTGCCTTATGTTGGATACAGTTTTGGATACTAATGCCAAACTCTAGATGATGCAAATTGTGATTAATTGCGATTTTCCAAAGGAAGAAATCTACTTCTATTGCTAGTAAATCTTCGGCATTTTTTTTTTTGTCTTATTATCACTAATAAAATTTCAATGCTGTCCAATTAACCTTTTCCTCTCTATTTTAGGACACATCAAGCAAAGACGGTCTTTCGGAAAAGAAAAGTGGGTTGCAAGGAATTATGTCGAGAGATTCGCCCAAAGGTTCTTTTGCTGCTGGCAAAGGCGATATGGGGAAGACGCCAATGACGAATGCCTTCGAAAAAGGAGGTGACAAATCAGATCCAACGCGTAAGAGTAAGAGGGTGCCAAAGAGGCGTGTATCGGAATGGTTTGATGAGGATGAGAAAGATGATGAGATTCGATACTTGGAGAAGCTTAAAACCTCAAAGATTTCAGGATATAAAGATTTTGAGGAGGAATTGACCAACAAAAGAAGTGTTTCCCGGGTTTCAAAGGTTAGCAAGTTTGAAAAGGATGAAAATGTGGGAAGGTCAAGGAAGAAATCTGAGCAAGGTTCTGAGGACACTGCTTATGAGGTGGAAGAGTTTGTGTCTGATGGTGAGGCTGAAGGAAAAAAGAAGCAGAAACAAAGGAAGGAATCCTCAGATTCATCGATCGATACGATGAGAGGAGAAATGACTCTTACAACACGACAACGAGCTCTCCTATCTAGCAAGGATTCTTCTGCTGCTTCTTCTGTGAGTCAGATTGAGTTCCCTAATGGTTTACCACCGGCTCCACCTCGAAGTAATACCCTGTAGTTACTTATATGTTCCAGTCGTATTTCTTTGCTCTAGTACTCTTTCCTGATTTTCAAATTTGTCTTGCCATCTTTGCTTTTCGACAGAGCAAAAAGAGAAGCTCACTGATGTTGAGCAGCAACTGAAGAAAACAGAGGCTGCTCAGAAACGTAGAATGCAAAATGAGAAGGCTGCTCGTGAATCAGAGGTTTCACTTGTTTCTTTTCCTTCTTACTGTATGTGCTCTTTTAAGATCATATGATGATGAAATGAGCATAACCTTTTGGAATTTGCAGGCTGAGGCAATTAGGAAAATCCTAGGTCAAG
Source organism: Solanum chiquidenum (assembly GCA_029582725.1). NCBI lineage: Eukaryota > Viridiplantae > Streptophyta > Magnoliopsida > Solanales > Solanaceae > Solanum > Solanum chiquidenum. Next base: position 6,472 of record JAJOOS010003019.1, on the reverse strand, counting down.
ATTCTAACAGGAAGAAGCGAGAAGATAAAATAAAGAAGCGGCAGGAAGAGTTGGCTCAGGTAAACTGCTTGTTGGTAGGTACATTGCCTTTTGTAGTGAAGTTACGAAGCTGACAATTAATTAACGTCTATCTGGCAGGAGAAGGCGGCCAAAGAGCAGAGGCTTGCAAAAAGCACTGTCAGAGTGGTTATGGGCCCTACTGGGACTGTTGTGACATTTCCCGAAGATATGGGTTTACCTCATATTTTTGACTCTAAACCTTGCAGGTAAGGATTTTCTCCATCTCCACTTCTTTTTGTTTTCTATGAAATTGGAAACAGGAGATGGAGCCTGGATATCTTTGATTTGCTACATGAATGAAGCACTATTTAAGTTGCTAAGGGGTTCTGGATTGTGTTTTTATTGCTGAATTGCAGTTACCCTCCCCCTCGTGAGCAATGTGTTGGTCCTTCCTGCGTGAATCCGTACAAGTATCGTGATTCTAAGACAAAACTTCCTCTTTGCAGTCTCCAGTGCTATAAGGCAATTCGTGAAAAGGAACAGGCTTGAAAGCCTGCTAAAAATTGTTGACATATGCTCTTGCACATTGTTTAGATTCAAGAAAGTACAATGAGGATATATTTTCCATATGCAGTAATCATGACCAGAGATATCTGGGAACAAATTGTATACAGGAATATTTTGGTGTCTCATAAATGTATGCCACCCTGCCCCTAGTTAATTTTTCATCCTTCATTTTTTATTTGATTTTCCCTATTTGCTGTGCAGTCGAGTCAGTTTTGGTGATTGTTTTCCTTTTCTCTATGAGTACATTCTTTGGGGAGGGAGTGCCAATTTTTTATCTGTGTTTTTCTTCTGGAAGTTTTGTCATTGGAGGGTGTTATTGCTTCAGCAGAGTCTCATCTGTTGAATCTCTGGTGAAGCTTTTCCCATCCCTCAAGTGTGAATTACTGAATGTCTTCTAATTATATGCTAGACCTTAATAATTCTGCTGTGTGAGCTTGCTCAACTTGTTGGTTTCCAAGCCTTGATAAAAAAGGGTTGTGGTAGGTTGACGTCTAGCACAAAACTAGTTAGTTGTCTACTTTGAGTACTGTGTGAGAGGAAGATATACCTACCAAAACAAAAAGGCAAGTTCAGTGGATCAGTTGTAAGGTAGACAATGCTATATGAGAGTGAATGTTAGGCCTCTAAGGCCCAACATATTGGTCATACAAGACTAGAAAAGACCACGTTAGATGAAAGGCATACATAGAAGATAAAAATGAAAGGTCACTACAGATCATTTGGTCATGTCATAATAGACTTCCAGATGCATCGATCTTTAGGTGTGGAACAATAATGATTGAAGTTGTTAAAAGAGCTTAGGTAGATCTGTAATCACAGGAAGGAAGTTGTCTTGAATGACTTACTATCTCTTGGAATACATGTAGACTTGGCAAAAAATAGAGTACAAACGAAAGAAGAAGATCTATGTAGGTGATGTTACTAGCTAAGATTAAGGCTATGTCGGGGATCCCAGTTTCTTCATCAGTAATGTTCTATTAAGAGCGTTTTTATGTGGTAGCAATTGGATTGTTTTTGTTGGAAATTTCCTGCCGTTGATGAATGCTTGTTTCTCAAACCTCCTTGTGTCCAGTAGTGGCCATTTTCTGTGGGAAATAGTCTTTTCCGTTGTCTTTGTAAGAAGGAGAGGGATGGGCTTTCCAGATATATTCTCCCTTCTAAGAACCTTTCTCCAACATCAGTCGATGTTTTTCTGGAGAAAAAAAGCTAATTGTACACATAATTCCTAGTGACTGTATGTGAAAAAAGACACTTTCATTACTAGACAAATATCTTCAATCCTTATCCTTGGGTTCATGAGTATGGGCCTTTCACAATTGGCATTTTTAATGGTATCTAAACCTCCTCCTATATATAAGATGCAGATTCTGGCATAAGAACATATACCCATTTTAAACCAATAGTGCAGCAAAATTCCAAAGAAGCAACATCTACTCTATGCCTATTGGCTATTAGTATCTTCCCCATCAAATTAAACCACTCCATGAAAAATGTGTCTACATTTGAACACTATAGTCTAGCTACCCCTCTAGCAAAAGTGGGTGCCTCAGTGGTCCCGCAAAAACCAAGAAAAAAGAAAATCGAAGGTTTGGAATGTATAATGTCTCTGACGCACCCAATAATGTCATGTGTCAGCAGGAAGTAGGTATGCATAAGCTAAAGTTTGTCACCATTATTAACAAAAAGTCCCTTGCATCCAATTTTGAAGATAGATGAGGATTTTATCAATATTTTAAAGTTATTTTACTCATACCTTAAGATTTCAGTTTTGAGTTTGAAATTTACTAAATTGTTTCATGTGTTCGATATAAAGAAGGACATGTCAACACAACGTGTAGCAAGGTTAAATCAAATAGGCAAAGGTGTCCACCCTATTTTTCTTTTGATAACAATAGGGTTTGAGGCAGTTACGCACACATTTATTAATTCCATAGGGTATGGGTATCTACTATTCCTCACCAACGTAGGGATCAAATAACTTTATCTACAAATGCTTTGACAGATGGAAAGAAAAGTATCCACCCTATAGAATAATCAAAGCACCTAGTTTCCTTTACATGGCTACAGAGTGCAAGTACGATGCTCCTTTTGTGAGTATCTTACTTACAATGTGCCAAATTAACAAGAAATTCACAATCTTAAGATACACAGTTACCTGTGCACTGTGCTCGGTAAAATTACTCGATACTTGTATTGGTGGAAGGTTTTAGTTACATAGTTAAATAATTTAGCGTGCGCACGATTGGGTGCTTCATTTTACCAACATATAGCACCAGAATGAACAACTTTTCTGAGTTTCAAATTCAATAAATCAACAAAATCTTTTCACTCACAAGACAAAATCAAGAATCAGGTTAACACAACATGCTGCAAAATTAAAAGTTAAAAACAGATTGTAGACAGTGAAATTTTATTGATAAATCCATATCAAATTTGGATTAAATCTTAAATTCATGATATGTTGACCAAGTCAAATTACTGGTTAATAAAGTCGGATTAATATTTAAGTCAAAATTATATGACTTAAATCAAATCCAAATTACATTTGGGTCAGTCCATTAAGTTGACAAGACGAGCCCAACTCATGTTCTTCAAGCCCAAGGACCAAAATTGCTTGGACGAAAACACCCCTAAAACCCTAGCTCAAGCCTATATAAAGAGGTCTTCATAGGACCAAAAGAAAGGAGGAGGAAAAAGAAGTAGACACATAGAAATACATAGAGAATCCTTGCTCTTCAGTGGTGATCTGCAAGTCTTCCACATACAAAGAAGTCTTCGCTCCAAGTGTTGAGCCGCAAGTACAAAGAAGTCTTCGCTCCAAAAGTTGAGCCGCAAGTATTCCATCAAATCAAGAACATCATTGAAGAGAAGAGTCGGGGGATTACATATCTTTTCTTAAAGATTTTATAAAGATTGTAACCTTTGCATAAATTCAAATACAAATACTGTTGTTTGCTTGCTATTTTCCTTTCCTGTTTGCTGTATTTCAGGATTGAAACTTTAGACGCTTACACAGATAAATGAACATGTTCGTTCTATTGAAAAATACAAATAACTGAGTTTCCTTTACATGGCTACAAAAGTGCACCCTCAAATAAAATGTTTGATTCTCCTTCCTGTGATATCTTTATATACAATATGCCAAGTGACATAATGGCAACAAAATCCATCAAGGAATTCACAAACTTAATAGTTCACTACTACAAGCAGTTGATTTCTCAGATGATCACTCAACTAATAGTTATTATCTCATAAAGTAACTTTCTGAGACAATAATTATTAGTCGAGTGACTTGAGAAATCAATTCCTACTAACCTATCTGAAACTGTGACTGATACCTGCATTTTACTAAGAGGAGGGATCAACAAGGATTGCCTCCTCAAAAATGCCCGCGAAGGATGTAGAAGATGGAGGTAGCTCCAATTCTCCTAATTCATCATAAAAGTCATTCTCTTCCGACAACTCGGATTTTGGAAATTTCATTAGTTGAGGGTAAGAAAGAGGCAGAAAATCATCATATGAAATTGTTCCCAAGAAACTATCAGTGAACAAATTCTCTTCAAGTATGCCTTGGGGAATACTGGTACCAGTAGTAGTACTATTCAATGGGGATTTGCAGCTTTGTGTATCATCATTATCATCATCATCGTTGTTGTCTTCGAGGGACACATGTTGATCCACTATTTGCTCTTGTGTAACAGAGTCTTTAGGCAAATTTGGACCTGGATGATTATGGCTGGATGTATATGTGATGACGAACAAAGATGCATCTTTACTGCACCTTTCTACTTGTTTTTTAGCTGAACAACCCTTTGAACTGCTGCATCTGTAGTAACCCCTGTACCCAAAATCATCCATTACAACATGTAAGGTGAAATGTACATTTTCAAGAAAAATACATCAGAATTATCTTATCTTTTCGCTTTCCTTCGAAATTATCTCAAATTTTAGTTTCATATTACTGATTCAATCAAACACAAAAAACATTTTTCAGAAAGTAATTAATAACTCATACCAAATACATCAAGATCACACTTATTTTGAACAATAAACTCTAGATCTTGAATTCGCCTCTACTTGTATTAAACAGTTAACATATTTAGATTTGTGGGGGTAGGGTGGGGGGAGAGAATTGTAAATCTACCTGGGGTAAGGGGATCCTTTAATGGGTTTTTGTCCATATTTTCTCCAAGACCAACAATCTGAAGGAGGCCCTTCATTTTTCTGCTTTAAAGATTTTGCTTCCATTTGCACTGTGATTACAACTTTCTGAGCCATCTTTCTAACATGAGAAGAATACTCAGAGCTGTCAGAAAAAAAAAAACAGAAAAATGTTCCCTTTATATATGCTAACAAAAAGAGATGCCAAAAACCATGACCAAACTATAAATATACGCCAAGTTTTGTGAGTGAAAGTCCCAAAAACTTGAAAATACTTAAAAGATCATATTTTGAGATTTCATGACCAAACAGATAAATTCTCAAAATCTATGACGAAACGCTAACTTTTAGAGCTTTTGGAAATTGGAAGTTTAGTGAATCACCTGTTTTTTGAGGCAAGAAATTGTGGTTGTAGCAATCTTGAAGTTTTGGATTGTGATTTTGGTGGCTTACTTCTACCCATGACTGTGTGATCTTCCTTTTTCTTGTTTTATGTTTTTGGCTTCTACCTGAGTAACAAAAATGGAGGTGTATGAATGAAGTGAGAAGAAATATTGGAGGTCTCCAATTGATTAGGAAAGAGAAAATGAATGAACTACTACGATACTACTCTTGCATCGTGCCAATTCATTTTATTTGTCGTTCTTATTAAAAATAAATATCTCAAATATTCATATACAAAATAAAACGTGATATGGAAAATGCATAGTAGGGGATATAGATAAATGCCAAAACTACACGTTAAACAAGTAGTTTTCAGTCCTATCTTTATGAATGTCATTAATTGTAGAGCTAACATCTCCACTCAACAATAACTGTACTGTGCCAATATGGAATATTATTCATTCATTTTCACCCTTTTCCACTATCATAAACTACTCTCCTTTTATCTACAACTAGAATATAACATCACACACAAAACTTATCCTAATATAGAATAACTTATTTCATATACTTAGAAAATAAATAGTTATCGGGATTAATTAATATTTATAATTAAATACAATAAAAATAATTTTATATTCAATAGATTCACGCTGCTTTTGAGATGCAAATCCTTGATAGAGCCACCATCCCATCATTTTTCAAAATTTGTGCCAAATATTCCATCTCCTTTATGGTTTGTTTCACTTTTTTTCAGAAAAAACAAATAAATCTTCTAAAATTACACTCTGTAGACCCACACAACTTCTTCCAAGTGTAGGGGAAAGAGAGGTTAGGGGCCTAAAGCCGCCTATACATAATGCCTCCACCTGTATAATTTAGCAGAGAAATCGGAAGAGGATTACAAGATGGGGAGACGAATTAACTCTTAGGGCATCTCCAACCCAATCCTCTATTTTACTCTCCAAATATAGAGTTCTCTATTATTTTTTCAGACAATCAACTCTAACCCAATTCTTTATTTTACTCTCTAAAAAAGAATCTTTTTCTCTTTCCTCAATATTATATTATTATTTATATTTCATTCTTATTTTCTTATTTCATAATATAAATCATTTCTTCTTTTTGCAAATAATCACTCTATAATCTTTACGTAATACAAATTTTATTTTATTTTCAAATTCTTCATTAATAAAAAATTATATTTTATTCTAAATTTCTAAATAACATAAATTACAATAAATATTATATATAATACATAATAACGAACAATTCAAATAAAAATGAACTCATTGATGAAATATAATTGCATCATAAATATTGTATTATCGTAAAATTTATTTTAAATTTTACATAAATA
>JAJOOS010003017.1:0-26969 GCA_029582725.1 Solanum chiquidenum | reverse complement strand
GGAAAGGATCAACCCACACAAAGAACTCACATACCTTGATAGGGATCACCCCCGACGAAAATCCACAATGATCTTGACGAATCTTGTTGATCTCCTCTTTCTTCTCTTCTTCTTCTCCTTCTTCTCTTCTTCTTCTCTTCTTCACTCTCAAGAACCCTAACTCTTTCTCTTTCAAAATGGGACAGAATGGTCCAAAGATAAGTCTAATACAACAATATAACATCAAAAGAAATGATTTGTGAAAAGACCAAAATGCCCTTAAATTTTCCGGACGGATTCCCTGCCAACCGCCCAACTTTCAATGGTCATAACTCGCTCATACGAACTCGGAATCGAGCAAACTCAGTGGCGTTGGAAAGATCATTCCACAAGCTTCGCAACCATAACTGGAACTACTCCTAACTCATCCTGATCTAGGAGTTACGACTGCTCAAAGTTGGCCAAAAATCACTGATTTCCACACTTAGCCAAATTTTCCAGATTTTAAATTTTTCCAAAAATGACTATTTCCAAATTCAAGCTTCTTCATATTCATTTTAAATTGTCGGATGTTACAGAAGGGTTAGAGTTGGAGAAAAGAAGGAGAAGAGTTGAGTTTTCGGGGGATAAGAGGTGGTGCGTCGTGCCCCAAGAAGTGTTCTGAACTTCTCCCCTTGGGGCGCCGCGCCTAGCAGTGCGCCACAGCAGCCCGTCTGAACTTTATAGTTTGGCGCCCCGCGCCTCTCAGAGCGCCAAGGGCGCCAATCTTTCCCATTCTTTCCTCACTTGTTCATGCATGTTCTATGGTATTGTACCTATGTTTCATTGTTGTTTCCAACACTCCAAAGTACGTTTAAATGTCAAGAACTCGTCCATAAACATGTGATCATATACCTTGAATCCATAATCCAATTCAAGGAGAGTTAAGATCAAGTCAAGTGAAGTTAGAAGTCAAGCCTAGAAGTTAAGAAGTAAGTCAAAGCAAGTTTCCAAAGTTGTTCAAGAGTCTTTATTGAACGTTTTAATTTCATTTAAGGCTCAAGTCTCAAGTCAAGTGAAGAGTATAGCGTTTCAAGTTAAGTAAAGAGTCTCAAGTTTCAAGTTAAGTCAAGAGTTTAAAGTTGAGTTCATTTCTCAAAAGCTATTATGGAACTAAGTATTCCCAAGGAAGTTTGTAAATGTTTTCACATTTGAGTAAGAAAGGAACAATGATTTCCAAAAGAGCCTTTGGGCTGGTTTTCAAGAAGAAGGAAAATCGATTCCAAGTGAGCCTTCGGGCTAGACTTTGAGCAATTATCTCAAACTAAAGAAAGATGTGTTTAAAACACTTAAAATACTTATGAGCTAAAGTATTTTTGGGAGTAGTATTGATCACCGAATTGGGGACACGAGTTCATATCAACTCAACTCCCCATAAGAACCATGCGCCAACATGGGATTTGACGGATCATTCTTTTTAGATGATCACGTGAGATTAAGCTAGTGGATCCACTAAGTTAAAGTAAGGTCCTATATCACGGCAAGGTATAGGATGGTCCTTGGGCAACGTGAGGTAAAGCATTGTATCATCACTAGGGCTCATAGTGGTGGTTGTCGGTTAAAGAATCTCCCACAAAAGTTATATTACTTTTATATAAGTAAAGTTGAGTTTGTTATTGTTTTATCATTAACGAACTAAGTTGTTTATACTGATTTACAAGCTTTATATATAGTGCATGTGTCTTATTGCTTTATATTGAGTTCAGTTATTGATCATGAGTCGAACAGAGCCAAGGTAAGTGTTCTCTTGCACTCCTTTCAAGCTTAAGTTGTGGTTTAGCTTTCCAGCTCGCATACTCGTACATTCCATGTACTGATGCCAGTTGGCCTGCATCTTCTTATGATGCAGACACAGGTACCCAGGATCAGCATCCGGTACGCCGTTGATCCAGTTGAGCACTTCAGAGTCAGTGGTGAGCCTCCTTAAATTCGGAGGACTCGGTTACTTTGTTTCTCTTAGTTTTGTTTTATTAGGATGTTGCGGGGTCTGTCCCAACATCCATCCCAGTATTATAGAGGCTTCATAGACAGTCAGTCAGTTAGTTTTTGAGTCTCTCATGCATGCATATATGTAAATATTCTATTTTGAGACTCGAGTTGCCTTTTTGGCAAGATTTTTATCAGTTGGGTTGTTTTATAACCTTTCCTTGCATTGAGTTATGCTGTTGAGTTAAGTTTCCGCTGAGTTAAGAAAGCCAGGCTAAGGGTTCGCTTGGGGGCCAACAATGGTCTTCGAGTGCCGGCCACGTCCAGGGTGTAGGCTCGGGGCGTGACATTATTTGAGGGTAAGATGGTGGATTCAAGTTTCATCATAGTGATCACACCAACAAGATAAGATATCAAATTGAAAGTGTTGAAGCACCATGATATTATAAGATATTGGGTTCAAGTCTCATCGATATATTGATAAAACATTATGTTTATGTCCTAATGCAACATAGTGATGATATAATGATGACTAAGACATAATGTTCTTTCAACGAAAAGTCAAGAAATAAATCTCACTTAATTTGCTCCATACCATGACGAAAATGTGGTAATCATATATTATTATAAGTGAGAAGCTCCAACATTCAAAGTTGGATTATCATTTTGCCCCTCCAGTAAATCAAAATAAAATTAATTAATTTATTAAATACTAATATTTTAATTACATAATGGTGAAATATGAAGTCCAACTGCTACACTTTAATAATAAATGACTCTTCCAATTCAGTGACTCTTTGAATTTTGAAACCGAAATAAAATTTATGTATCATGATTCAATGTGCTCCATTAATTTGTTAGGTGAAAAGACAACATAATATCACTATAAATACCAGTAAATTGCTTCCTAAAACATCATATTCTTTTCTTTTCTTTTCTATCATATACTGTTCTATTTTCTTGTTCCTAGATAATGATATAGATACATGTTGTCAAGAGTCTAACAGAGGAAAAGAACAGATAGCTTCATTATGAAATTTAAAAGAGAAGCTTTCTTACAATATAGTTCAAGTGTTAAGCTTAAAAGTATAAGATATGACCTATATATTCCTTTAGATCTTTTTTTATATTAGCTTATGATTTTAAGTTTTTCTTTTCCATTTTGGAGTTAAGGTATGGTTGTCCAAAATAAATTTAATATGCAACCCATATTTTATGTAATTCTGTATCATTTTGCATTGTTATGGAATTTATTTCTTTGTTTTTGTGTTATTATTCTTTTAAGTGCTACTTAATTGATAAAACTTCTATTAATACATGATGAGTTTGATAATATTTGAATTGTTTATGTAATATGTTTTTGTTTAAATACAAGTAATCTAAATAAAGATTGCTTAAAGATTATTACTTTGAATGAAAGATTTTGACTGTGTTACTTTGTCGTCTATCTAACATAGTGTTGCAAACACATACATATATTGTTCATTTTCACCCCTTTTGTTTCATTTTTTTATTTTTCTACAATTTATACAATATGAGATTTAACAATTTAATTTTGAAATAAAAATGAGAGTTATATTTACATTTATATGGCACTAAGCCTAATAGTTTTCTTAAATATAAACATTCTATATTTACAGTAGCATTTCGTAGTGTTAAAATTCAAATGGTTGGTATGATGACAATTTTGCTTTTGGACATTTTGGTTGTTTCTTTATGAATTCCTTCGACCCTTAATTGTTACTACTAAAAACTATCCTCAAATTAAAATCATGTAAAAATTATTATGAGAATGTAGTAATTAAGCTTCATTTTGTTTAGATTTTAGTAACATAAGTCAACAAGATCATTCTATTAAAAGTGGAAAAAGTTTAAGTTAAAAGTTGAATTACTAAAATATTTTTTAAAAAGTACATTTATCATTTTATTTTTTTTATAAAAATTAATTGTCTATTAAATTTAGTTGGAAAGACCTTTCATCTACCTTTAGACCTGTACAAATTCTATGAACTTTTTATTTACAAGTTTAATATGTAGCATGTATTTAGTTTCTTCACTTTCAGCTTCCAACCGTTTAAACATATCATATTCTTTATCAAACTGTATATACCTTATTCAATATTTAATTGATGCACATCAAATATTCAATAAATATATAATATGCCTTAGGTAAAGTTACACATTATAATTCTCCTTTTATAGGTTTTAATCAAATTTACAAAAAATAAATAAATTAAAAATACACATGACAATAAAAACATAATTACACCAAAGGTATTTTTACTTTGCTGGGAGGTACTACAAACATATGTTTCTATTTCTCTAATTCTTTCTGCTTGATAGTTGGTATTTAAAAATGTGTAGATGTTGAAGGCTCTGGAACTTCCCCAGTTCCAAATTATCTAGCAAAATAAGTTAATCTAGGCATTGTGTGATAATAAGAAACACACAACAAATACCTATCAATATAACTAGTGTGCATGTTGAAGCCGGTGGAACTTCTCAAAATTATCTAACCAAATTATGCATTGTGTGATAACAAGAAAATCATAGCAAATGGCTATCAACATAACTAGTGTGGATGCTGAAGCTGTTGGAACTTCCCAAGTTCCAAATTATCTAGCTAAATAAGTACATCTTGGCATTGTGTGATAACAAGAACATCATAACAGATGGATATCAACATAACTAGTGTGGATATTGAAGCCGCTGGAACTTCCCAAGATCCAAATTATCTAGCCAAATAAGTACATCTAGGAATTGTGTGAAAACAAGAACAACATCGCAGATGGCTATCAATATAACTCGTGTCGATGTTGAAGCCGCTGGAACTTCCCAATTCTCAAATTATTCAGCCAAATACGTACATCTAGACATTGTGTGATAACTAAAACAAAATAGCAGATGGCTATCAATATAAATAGTGTGGATGAGAAAGCTATTGGAACTTCCCAAGTTCCAAATTATCTAGCAAAATAAGTACATCTAGGCATTGTGTGATAACAAAAACAACATAACACATGGTTATCCATATGACTACTATGGATGTTGATGCCACTGGAACTTTCCAAGATCCAAATTACCGAGCCAAATAAGTACATCTAGGAAATGTGTGATAACAAGAACAACATAGTAGATGGCTATCAATATAACTTGTGTGGATGTTGAAGCCGCTGGAACTTCCCAAGTTCCAAATTATCTAGCCAAATTAGAACATCTACACATTCCGTGATAACAAGAACAACATAGCAGATAGCTATCAATATTACTATTATGCATGCTGAAGCCGCTGAAACTGCCCTAGTTCCAATTTATCCAGCCAAATAAGTACATCTAGGCATTATGTGATAACGAGAACAACAAAGAAGATGGCTATCAATATAACTAGTACAGATGCTGAAGTTGCTAGAACTTCCCAAGTTATAAACTATCTAGCCAAATAAGTACATCTAGGCATTTGTGATAATAAGAACAACAAAGCAGATCGTTATCAATAGAAATAGTGCAGATGCTGAAGTTGCTGGAATTTCCCAAGTTCCAAATTATCTAGCAAAATAAGTACATCCAGGCATTGTGTGAAAACAAGAACAGCAAAACAGATGACTATCAATATAACTAGTGCATATGCTAAAGCTGCTGAAACTTCCCAAGTTCCAAATTATCTAGCCAAATAAGTACATCTAGGCATTGTGTGATGACAAGAACAACATTACAGATGGCTATGAATACAAGAAGTATAGATACTGAAGCTGCTGGAACTTCCCAAGTTCCAAATTATCTAGCCAAATAAGTACATCTAGGCATTGTGTGATAACAAGAACAACATAGCAGATGGCTATCTATATAACTAATGCAGATGCTGAAGATTCTGGAACTTCCCAAGTTCCAAATTATCTAGCCAAATAAGTACATCTAGGCATTGTGTGATAACGAGAACAACATAGCAGATGGCTATCAATATAACTAGTGCAGATGCAGAAACTGCTGAAACTTCCCAAGTTCCTAATTATCTAGCAAAATAAATACATCTAGGCATTGCGTGATAACAAGAACATCAAAGTAGATGCCTATAAATATAACTAGTGCAGATGCAGAAGCTTATGGAACTTCTCAAGTTCCAAATTATCTAGCCAAATAACTACATCTAGGCATTATGTGATAACAAGAACATCAAAGCAGATGGCTATCAATATAACTAGTGCAGATACTAAAGTTGCTGGAACTTACCAAGTTCCAAATTATCTTACCAAATAAGTACATCTAGGCATTGTGTGATAACAAGAAAAACAAAGTAAATGATTATCAAAATAACTAGTGTAGATACTTAAGTTGCTGGAACTTTTCAAGTTCTAAATTATCTAGCCAAATAAGTACATCTTGGCATTATGTGATAACAAGTACAACAAAGCAGATGGCTATCGATATATCTACGGCAGATGTTGAAGCAGTTATAACTTCCCACTTTCCAACATATCTAGTCAAATTAGTACATCTAGGCATTGTGTGCTACCAATAACAACATAGCAGATGGCTATCAATAGAACTAGTGCAGATGTTGAAGTTGCTGGAATTTCCCAAGTTCCAAATTATCTAGCAAAATAAGTACATCCAGGCATTGTGTGATAGAAAAGAACAAAATAATAGATGGCTATCAATATAACTAGTGCAGATGCTAAAGCTGCTGAAACTTCCCAAGTTCCAACTTATCTAGCCAATAAGTACATCTAGACATTGTGTGATAACAAAAACAACAATGCAGATGACTATCAATATAACTAGTGCAGATACTGAAGCTTCTGGAACTGCCCAAGTTCCATATTATCTAGCCAAATAAGTACATCTAGGCATTGTGTGTTAACAAAAACAACAAATCAGATGGCTATCAATATAACTAGTGTAGATGCTGAAGTTGCTGGAACTTCCCAAGTTCCAAAATATCTGGCCAAAAAAATACATCTAGGCATTGTGTGATAACAAAAACAACATAGCACATAGCTATCAATATAACTAGTGCATGTTGGAACTTTCCAAGTAAAAAATTATCTAGCAAAATAAGTACAAGTAGGCATTGTGTGATAACAAGAACAACATAGCAGATGGCTATCAATATAAATAGTGCACATGTTGAAGCTGCTGGAACTTCCCAAGTTCCAAATTATCTAGCCAAATAAGTACATACATCTAGGCATTGTGTGATAAAAAGAACAACATAACAGATGTCTATCAATATAACTAGTGCAGATACTGAAGATGTTGGTACTTCCCAAGTTCTACATTATCTAGCCAAATAAGTACATCTAGACATTGTGTGATAACAAAATCAAAAATACAGATGACTATCAATATAACTAGTGCAGATGTTGAAGCTTCTGGAACTTCCCAAGTTCCAAATTATCTAGCCGAATAAGTACATCTAGGCATTGTGTGATAATAAGAACAACATAGCAGATGGGTATCAATATAAGCAGTGCAGATGCTGAAGATGCTGGAACTTCTCAAGTTCTAAATTATCTAGCAAAATAAGAACATCTAGGTATTGTGTGATAACAAGATTAGCAAATCATATGGCTATCAATATAACTAGTGCACATGCTGACGTTGCTAGAACTTCCCAAGTTCTACATTATCTATCCAAATAAGTACAACTAGGCATTGTGTGATAATAAGAACAGCAAAGCAGATGGCTATCAATATAACTAGTGCAGATGCTGAAGCTGCTGGAACTTCCCAATTTCCAAATTATCTAGCCAAATAAGTACATCTAGGCATTGTCTAATAACAAAAACAACATAGTAGATGGCTATCAATATGACTAGTGCAGATGCTGAAGCTGCTGGAACTTCCCAAGTTCCAAACTATCTCGTAAAATAAGTACATCTAGGCCTTGTGTGATTACAAGAACAACAAAGCAGATAGCTATCAATATAACTAGTGTAGATGCTAAAGCTGCTGGAAATTCCCAAGTTCCTAATTATTTAACAAAATAAGTACATCTAGGCATTCTGTGATAACAACAACATAACAGATGGCTATTAATATAACTAGTGTAGATACGGAAGTTGCTTGTGCTTCCCAAGTTCCAACTTATCTAGCCAAATAATTACATCTAGGTTTTGTAAGATAACAAGAATAGCAAAGTAGATGGCTATCAATATAACAAGTGTAGATGATGAATCTTTTGGAAGTACCCAAGTTCCATATTATTGAGCCAAATAAGTATATCTAGGCATTGTGTGCTAACAAGAACAACAAAGCAGATGGCTATCAATATAACTAGTGCAGATGCTGAAGTTGCTGGAACTTCCCAAGTTCCAAAATATCTAGCCAAATAAGTACATCTAGGAATTGTGTGATAACAAGAACAACATAGCACATGGTTGTCAATATAACTAGTGCAGATGTTGAAGCTGTTGGAACTTTCCTACTTCAAAATTATCTAGTAAAATAAGTACATCTAGGCATTGTGTGATAACAAGAACAACCAAGTAGATCGCTATAAATATAACTAGTGTAGATGATGAAGCTGCTGGAACTTTCCAAGTTCCAAATTATCTAGCCAAATAAGTACATCTAGGTATTCTGTGATAACACAAAGAGCAAAGCAGATGGCTATCAATATAACTATTGCAAATACTGAAGTTGATGGAACTTCCCAAGTTCCATATTATCTTACCAAATAAGTACATCAAGGCATTGTGTGATAACGAGAACAACATAGCAGATGGCTATCAATATAACTAGTGTAGATGCAGAAACTGCTGAAACTTTCCAAGTTCCTAATTATGTAGCAAAATAAATACATCTAGGTATTGTGTGATAACAAGAACATCAAAGTAGATGCCTATCAATATAACTAGTGCAGATGCAGAAGCTTATGGAACTTCTCAAGTTCCAAATTATCTCGCCAAATAAGTACATCTAGGCATTGTGTGATAAAAGGAACACATCTAGGTATTTTTTGATAACAAGATTAGCAAAGCAAATGCCTATCAATATAACTAGTTTATATGCTGAAGCTGCTGGAACTTCCCAAGTTCCAAATTATCTAGCCAAATAAGTACATCTAGGCGTTGTGTGATACCAGGAATAGAAAAGAAGATGCCTATCAATATTACTAGTGTAGATGCTGAAGCTGCTGGAACTTCCCAAGTTCCAAATTATCTAGCCAAATAAGTACATCTAGGCATTGTGTGATACCAAGAACAGAAAAAGTAGATGGCTATCAATATAACTAGTGCAGATGCTGAAGTTACTTGAACTTCCCAAGTTCCAAATTATCTTTCCAAATAAGTATATCTAGGAATTGTGTGATAACAAGAACAACAAAGCAGATGACTCTAAATATACCTAATGTAGATGTTGAAGCTGCTGGAAACTTCCCAAGTTCAAATTATCTATCCAAATTAATACATCTAGGCATTGTGTCGTAACAAGAACAGGAAAGCAGATGGCTATCAATATAAATAGTGCATATGCCGAAGTTGCTGGAACTTCACAAGTTCCAAATTATCTAGCCAAATAAGAATATTTATGCATTATTTGATAACAAAAACAGGAAAGAAGATGACTATAAATCAAACTAGTGTAGAAGCTGAAGTTGCTGGAACTTCCCAAGTTCCAAATTATCTAGCCAAATAAGTACATCTAGGCATAGTGTGATCACAAGAACATCAAAGCAGATGGCTATCAATTTAACCAGTGTAGATGGAGAAGTTGTTGGAATTTCCCAGGTTCCAAATTATCTAGCCAAATAAGCTCATCTAGGCATTGTGAGATAACAAGAACAACCTAGTAGATGGCTATCAATATAACTAGTGCAGATGCTGAAGCTGCTGGAACTTCCCAAGTTCCAAATTATCTAGCAAAATAAGTACATCTATGCATTGTGTGTTAACAAGAACAACAAAGCAGATGGCTACCAATATAACTAGTGCAGATGTTGATGCTACAGGAACTTTCGAAGTTCCAAATTATCTAGCCAAATAAGTACATCTATGCATTGTGTGATAACAAGAACTGCAAAGAAGATGGCTATCAATATAACTAGTGCAGATACTGATACTGCTGGAACTTTCCAAGTTCCAATATATTTAGCTAAATAAGTACATCTATACATTGTGTGATAACAAGAACTGCAAAGAAGATCACTATTAATATAACTAGTATAGATGTTAATGCTGCTGAAACTTTCCATGTTCCAAATTATCTAGCCAAATAAGTACATTTATGCATTGTGTGATAACAAGAAATACAAAGCAGTTTGCTATTAATAAAACTAGTGCAGATGCTGAAGTTGCTAGAACTTCCTAAGTTCTACATTATCTAGCAAAAATAAGTACAACTAGGCATTGTGTGATAATAAGAACAACAAAGCAGATGGCTATCAATATAACTAATGCAGATGCTGAAGCTGCTGGAACTTCACAATTTCCAAAATATCTAGCCAAATAAGTACATCTAGGCATTGTGTGATAACTAAAACAACATAGTAGATGGCTATCAATATAACTAGTGCAAATGCTGAAGCTGCTGGAACTTCCCAAGTTCCAAATTATCTCGTAAAATAAGTACTTCTAGGTACTGTGTGATTACAAAACCAACAAAATAGATGGCTATCAATAATACTAGTGTAGATGCTGAAGCTGCTGGAAATTCCCAAGTTTCTAATTATCTAGCCAAATAAGTACATCTAGGCATTGTGTGATAACAAGAAAAACATAACAGATGGCTAGCAATATAACTAGTGCAGCTACTGAAGTTGTTGGTACTTCCCAATTTCTACATTATCTAGCCAAATAAGTACATCTAAGCATTGTGTGATAACAAGAATAGCAAAGTAGATGGCTATCAATATAACTAGTGCAGATGCGGAAGCTTCTGGAATTTCCCAAGTTCCATATTATCTAGCCAAATATGTACCATCTAGACATTGTGTGCTAACAAGAACAACAAAGCAGTTGGCTATCAATATTACTAGTGCAGATGCTGAAGTTGCTGGAACTTCCCAAGTTCCAAAATATCTAGCCAAATAAGTCCATCTAGGAATTGTGTGATAAGAATAATAACATACCACATAGTTATCAATATAACTGGTGCAGATGCTGGAGCTGTTGGAACTTTCCAACTTCAAAATTATCTAGTAAAACAAGTACCTCTAGGCATTGTGTGATAACAAGACCAACAAAGCAGATGAATATCAATATAACTAGTGTAGATGATTAAGCTGCTGGAACTTCCCAAGTTCCAAATTATCTAGCCAAATAAATATATCTAGGTATTCTGTGACAACAAGAACAACAAAGCAGATGGCTATCAATATAACTAGAAGAGATATTAAAGCTGTTGGAACTTCCCAAGTTCCAAATTATCTTGCCAAATAAGTACATCTAGGCATTGTGTGAATACAAGAACAACAGAGCAGATGACTATCAATATAACAAATGCATATGCTGAAGCTGCTGGAAATTCTCAAGTTCCAAATTATCTAGCAAAAAAAGAACATCTAAGTGTTGTGTTATAACAAGATAAGCAAAGCATATGACTATTAATATAACTATTTTATATGTTGAAGTTGTTGGAACTTCCCAAGTTCCAAATTATCTTGGCATATAAGTACATCTAGGCATTGTGTGATAACAGGTATAGCAAAGCAGATGCCTATCAATATTACTAGTCTAGATGTTGAAGCTACTGGAACTTCCAAAGTTCTAAATTATCTATCAAAGTATGTACATCTAGGCATTGTGTGATAACATGAACAGGAAAGTATATGGCTATCAATATAACTAGTGCAGATGCTGAAGCTATTGGACCTTCCCAAGGTCCAAATTACCTGGCCAAAATTGAACATCTAGGAATAGTGTGATAACAAGAACAACAAAGGAGATGACTATAAATATACCTAATGTAGATGCTGAAGCTACTGGAAACTTCCCAATTTGCAAATTATCTAGACAAATAAGTACATCTAGGCATTGTGTCATAACAAGAACAACAAAGCAGATGGCTATCAATATAACTACTGCACATGCCGAAGTTGCTGGAACTTCCCAGGTTCCAAATTATCTAGCCAAATAAGTACATCTAAGAATTATGTGATAACAAAAACAACAAAGAAGATGACTATAAATATAACTAATGTAGATGTTGAAACTGCTGGAACTTCCCAAGTTCCAAATTATCTAGCCAAATAAGTACATCTAGACATTGTGTGATAACAAGAACAGCAAAGCAGATGGCTATCAATATAACTAGTGCAGATGGTGAAGTTGGTGGAACTTCCCAGGTTCCAAATTATCTAGCCAAATAAGCTCATCTAGGCATTGTGTGATAACAAGAACATCATAGCAAATGGCTATCAATATAACTAGTGCAGATGTTGAAGCTGTTGGAACTTCCCAAGTTCCAAATTATCTAGCAAAATAAGTACATCTATGCATTGTGTGTTAACAAAAACAACAAAACAGATGGCTACCAATATAACTAGTGCAGATGCTGACACTGCTAGAAATTCCCAAGTTCCAAATTATCTAGCCAAATAAGTACATCTATGCATTGTGTGATAACAAGAACTGCAAAGGAGTTGGCCATCAATATAACTAGTGCAGATGCTGAAGTTGCTGGAACTTCCCAAGTTCCAAATTATTTAGCCAAATAGGAACATCTAGGCATTGTGTGATAACAAGAACAACAAAGCAGATCGCTATCAATATAACTTTTACAAATGTTGAAGTTGCTGGAACTTCCCAACTTCCAAATTATCTAGCCAAATAAGTACATCTAGGAATTGTGTGATAACAAGAACATCAAAGCATATGACTATCAATATAACTAGTGCAGATGTTGAAGCAGTTGGAACTTCCCAAGTTCCAAATTATCTAGTCAAATAAGTACATCTAGGCATTGTTAATAACAAGAACAGCTAAGCAGATGGCTATCAATATAACTAGTGCAGATGCTGAAGCTGCTGGAACTTCCCAAGTTCCAAATTATCTACCAAAATAAGTACATCTAATTATTGTGTGATAGCAAGAACAGCATAGCAGATGGCTAGCAATATAACTACTGTAGATGTTGAAGCTGCTGGAACTTCCCAAGTTCCAAATTATCTAGCAAAGTAAGTACATCTAGGCATTGTGTGTTACAAGAACATCAAAGCAGATGGCTATCAATATAACTAGTGCAGATGCTTAAGTTGTTGGAACTTTCCAAGTTCCAAATTATCTAGCTAAATAAGTACATCATGGCATTGTGTGATAACAAGATTAACATAGCAGATGGATATCAATATAACTAGTGCAGATGTTGAACCAGCTGGAACTTCCCAAGTTTTAAATTATCTAGCCAAATAAGTACATCTAGGCATTGTGTGATAACAAGAACAGCAAAGCAGATGGCTATCAATATAACTAGTGCAGATGCTGAAGCTGCTGGAATTTCTCAAGTTGCAAATAATCTAGCCAAATAAGTACATGTAGGCATTGTGTGATAACAAGATTAGAAAAGTAAATGGCTATCAATATAACTAGTTTAGATGCTGAAATTGCTGGAACTTCCCAAGTTCCAAATTATCTAACCAAATAAGTACATCTAGGCATTGTGTGATAATAGGAACACCAAAGCAGATGGCTATCAATATTACTAGTGCAGATGCTGAAGCTGTTGGAACTTCCGAAGTTCCAAATTATCTAATCAAATAAGTACATCTAGGCATTGTGTGATAACAAGAACAGCTAAGCATATGGCTATCAATATAACTAGTGCAGATGTTAAAGCAGCTGGAACTTCCCAAGTTCCAAATAATCTAGCCAAATAAGTACATGTAGGCATTGTGTGATAACAAGATTAGCACAGTAGATGGCTATCAATATAACTAGGTTAGATGCTGAAGCTGCTGGAACTTCCCAAGTTCCAAATTATGTAGCCAAATAAGTACATATAGCATTGTGTGATAACAAGAACAACATAGCAGATGGCTATCAATCTAACTAGTGCAGCTGATGAAGCTGCTGGAACTTCCCAAGTTCCAAATTATCTAGATAAATAAGTACATCTACGCATTTTGTGATAACAAGAACAACAAAGGAGATGACTATCAATATAACTAGTGCAGATGCTGAAGTTGCTGGAACTTCCCAAGTTCCAAATTATCTAACCAAATAAGTACATCTATGCATTGTGTGATAACAGGAACAACAAAGTAGATGGCTATCAATATAACTAGTGCAGATGCTGAAGCTGTTGGAACTTCCCAAGTTCCAAATTATCTAGTCAAATAAGTACATCTAGGCATTGTGTGATAACAAGAACAGCTAAGCAGATGGCTATCAATATAACTAGTGCAGATGTTAAAGCAGCTGGAACTTCCCAAGTTCCAAATAATCTAGCCAAATAAGTACATGTAGGCATTGTGTGATAACAAGATTAGCACAGTAGATGGCTATCAATATAACTAGGTTAGATGCTGAAGCTGCTGGAACTTCCCAAGTTCCAAATTATCTAGCCAAATAAGTACATATAGCATTGTGTGATAACAAGAACAACAAAGGAGATGGCTATCAATCTAACTAGTGCAGATGATGAAGCTGCTGGAACTTCCCAAGTTCCAAATTATCTAGCGAAATAAGTACAGCTAGGCATTGTGTGATAACAAGATTAGGAAAGTAGATGGCGATCAATATAACTAGTTTAGATGCTGAAGCTGCTGGAACTTTCCAAGTTCCAAATTATCTAGCCAAATAAGTACATCTAGGCATTGTCTGATATATAACATGAACAACATAGCATATGGTTATCAATATAAGTAGTGCAGATGCTGAAGCTGTTGGAACTTCCCAAATTCCAAATTATCTAGCCAAATATGTACATCTAGGCATTGTGTGATAACAAGAACAACATAATAGATATCTATCAATATAACTAGTGTGGAACCTGAAGCTGCTGGAACTTCCCAAGTTCTAAATTATCTAGCCAAATAAGTACATCTGGGCATTGTGTGATAACAAGAACAACATATCAGATAGTTATCCATATAACTAGTGTAGATGTTGAAGCCGCTGGAACTTCCCAAGATCCAATTTATCTAGCCAAATAAGTACATCTATGCATTGTGTGATAACAAGAACATCAGAATATATGGCTATCAATGTAACTATGTGGATGTTGAAGCCGCTGGAACTTCCCAAGTTCCAAATTATCTAGCCAAATAAGTACATCTAGGCATTGTGTGATAACAAGAAAGTATGTATCCTGATGTGAATGGTGTATTCATATTTTCCATTGACGCTCTAATTATTATGCAAGAGGACGCTAATGATACTGCAAGATCTCTGGCAGTTGCTGGAATAGATTTCTCAAGCCATAATGTTGCATTTGTCAAGGAAATGAATATTCTATGTCCTGATGTGTATGATAATTTCTTTTTGGGCATTGATAATCTAATCACGGAGCAGGGGAACGTTTATGAAATTGGGTTTATTGTGGATGATGGAAGATCCCTATTACCCAACAAACAACCATGTACTGCTGTTGATGGAAGAGAGTTCTAAAGAATAAAAGTTAGCTCTCTGTAGATATGTCTTTCTCTTTAAAAGTTGATAGGCTAATAAAAGTAGATGCATGACTTATTGAATTGGCTGCAAAAGGTTGATCTTGCAGCCAATGAAACATACGTGGAAACTCGAATTGTGTTTTTTGAGCAAAGAGGGCTACCATTGTGGCGAATATGCCTAGGGTTGAGTGTATTGATTCCACCAGTTCTGATGATTTTTATTCATCTGTATTTAGTAATGTCATCAATGATTTTTATTCATTTGTATTTAGTAAGACATGATCATATTTCATTCTTATGAAACCAATTTCATCAAAGCAAGTCAAAAATTATAACATGAATCTAATAATCATGTTTAAGTAATGAACAATAAACCTTAAGCTAATAAGTATATGGAAGACAAAAAGAAACCTTAAATAGACAAAAACTACTAATAACACAGCCCAACAATTACTCCTAATTATTCTGATCTAAACTGACACCACTAATCATGTAGCCTAAACACTATGAAACAAATTATTTGACTCCTAAACAATAGCAACTAACAAACTACAACTCCACAAATTAGTTAGTTAATAAGGAACATTGTATAAGTAAAATTCAGTAAGTTTATGTCAAAGAATAAGGCAATTGCAATAATTTGAGATCCATAAATTGGTATATAATAAAACTTAAAAACTAAATAAAATCTTTACCTCTTATTCACTGATTTTTTTAGCATTAGAATGATTTATATTTTTTTCTGTATAACAGGGACATTGTTCTTGAAAAATAACAAATGACATTGACCAAAGAGGAGTTTGAAATATGTTTTATTTTTATGTAATATGTAAATGCATAAAATGTACAATAATACATTGTGTAGTTGGAGATTCAAGTGGAGAAGTAATTTTGATGTTTTTCGTAATAATATTGGATGTTTTTAATATTTATAGTACTTACTCAACATAGTATATTGAGTTTAGAAAATTAGATGTTAACCGAAAATTAATTACCATACATTTTTGTTGAAAAAATTGGTTTTAATGGCGACTTTTAGTTGCCACTAAAAAACAGTGGCTATTTTCCTTGAGTCGCCACTAAATATCAGTGAAAACCTTTAGTGACGATATTATAGGATTTTGTAGTGACTTTTATCGCCACTAAAGGTCTAGTTTCTTGTAGTGAATCCTAGTTGGCAAAACTTAGGAGTAAGGATTAGTCCCACATGGCTTGCCAAATCACTAGAAATTAGGATTGTTAGCTCTTGAGGGTGTTTGTGGTCTCTTGGAATAACAGTAGGGGAGTTTTTTTATCCCAAAATGTAACGGGCCACATAATATGTGGTTAAGTACACTTTAATGTGAACTCATCGGTAATAATGTGACATGAGTGTGTATGTTACAGACTACGTATTAGATTAAACGTCAAGACCAGTTTAAGCAAAGAATTCAACGTACACACATCAAAAGAATTATGCCTAAGTAGAATATAATAAGGAACGGACCCAATAATGACAGAAGTATTACCAGATATAGAATATATCTTTACTCCTAAAGAAACAACATCAGTAGCTAGAGAAACTGGTTCGTCCAACGGCAGATTGAGAAGAAGGGGTAGTTTCTCTCAGAATTCACTGAAGGGTTAAATAAGAATCCTGATCTGTGAGCGCGCCACATAGGTGGATCTAATATTCTATTTTATATATACAAGATAAGATAAGATAAGATTTGTGGATCGGGAGATTCAATGATGCCTCCTGGTTTTAGAATATATTTTTCTTGCTTTGGCACAGCGTGATCACGTCTGTGATTTCTATTTCGAAAAGTTTTCATGATTGAGAATATGGACATGTTGCATATTTTTATGTATTTTGCAATGGTGAACTCTCTTGGGAAGTTCAATTAAGATTGTTGAGTGACAGGGCCGTCTTAACCCCAAGGCCATTAAAGTCATCGCTTAGGGCCTCGTATTTTTTGGGGGCCCCATTTTTAAAAAATAATTACTTATATATATTTATTTTTTTAAAAAAGTCATGTGTACTATGAGTGCTATGCTTTCTACTAAGGAAATTGCATATGTGATGAATATAAATCTGATTTTCGTAAGAAATAATTTGATGAAAATATGGATAAGGAAATCACTAAGTCCCCTGAAGAATCTTTAGAGTCGATTACTTTATATATGTAGATCAAAGTATTTTTTCACTTCAAAACAGATTTGAACCAATATAAGCATATAAGAATATTTTTGATTTCTTATCTAGTGGTAAAATATTGAGATTACTAGATGATGAAAGTTTAAAAAAAATATTGTCATAACCTTGAACTTTCTTTCACCCATAATAGTTATTCTGATATTGATGGGTTAGATTTGTTTTTTGAATTACAAGTGTTAAGAGAAATAATACAATTAGAAGATAATGATCTAATGAAAATACTCAATCAAATAAAAAAACTTGATTTTTTTCCAAATACACAGATTGCTTATAGGTAATATTAACAGTTCTTGTAACTGTTGCCTCAGCCAATTTTTTTTTCGAAATTAAAATTGATTAAATCTTCTTTAAGATCAACAATGTCTCAAGAGATATTGAATAAATTAGCTATATTATCATTTGAAAAAGAATTATTAAAACAGATTGATTATAAAACAATACTTAATGATGTTGCATCTAAAATAGCTAGAAAGGTATGTTTTAAATAAAAGTATATATGATGAAAAAAATAAAATATTAGGTCCCCTCTCTTAAATTTCACTTTAGGCCCCGAATGTTGTTGAGTCGGCCCTGTAATGAGTGATTGGCTTGAACCTATTTTTCTTGTTTTAGGACTGATTTTTCTTAACTAGGTGTGGTTCGAGTTGTTATGGCATTGCAACTTTCCAGTTCAATTTAGTTCAGTTCTTATTTATCAAAATCTAGTTTTACCAACTTTCTGAACTAAATTGAGTATAAAGTATAAACCAATTTTATATAAAATGTACAAAAATAGTCTAAACAACAAATTTTATCACATAAGTGGAAGTTGACTCCAATGTAAACAAAAATTCAAAGAGGAAAGTACGAATCACAAGCAAGAAAATTATATCAGAAAATTCAAAGTGCATAATCAAATCTCCCTTCTGTTTTGGATCAGTGGGCTATTTGTGTTAGAAGTAGTACTAGCAGAACTATATTGTCCAGAAAAGTTGCTGCTATTTGTATTGGAATTCGAACTATATTGTCCAGAGAAATTGTTGATGCCCGCATTAGAGTCGATTGGAATTGTATAAAGATCTGATAATTCATCTTCGTTCTCTTCATGTCCATGTTCATTAGCCCAAGGGTTATTTTTTGTGAACTTTCTTAAATTTTCAAGTTCCATTGCTACTTCTTTCATCGTAGGCCTATCTTCACCATGCAAACTAAGGCAACTCTTCACTAGCTCAGCCACTTTTTGGAGTTGCTCAAGGCTTCCTTCTCTTACCACTTTCCGATCAAGAATTTGAAACAATTGATTCTTTCTCATCGTCAAAACAAAATACTCTGCCAAGTTCTTGTCCACGTCATTTTTGTCCCTCGAAATAGGTTTCATCCCTGTCAAAAGTTCGGCAAGAACTACTCCAAAACTATAAACATCACTTTTCTCAGTCAATTGACTTGTGCGAAAATATTCAGGATCTAGGTATCCTAATGTCCCTTGAACCATTGTAGCAAGATGTGTTTGATCAATAGGGATTAACCTTGAAGCACCAAAATCTGCCACTTTCGCGGTGTAAACATCATCCAATAATAAATTGGCTGACTTGACATCTCTATGGATTATTGGCATTTGTGCAGATGAATGAAGGTAAGCAAGTGCACTTGCTGTCTCACTAGCAACTCTTAACCGATTTTGCCAAGATAACCAAGGTGCTCCATTTCGATTGTGAATATGCTCGTAAAGAGTTCCATGAGAAATGTATTCATAGACAAGTAAAGGAACTTCGGCTTCCAAACAACATCCAAAGAGTCTCACCACGTTTCGATGGTTCACTTGAGTAAGAATAAGTACCTCATTGATGAACTGTTCAATCTGCTCCTCTTCCATAAACTTTGATTTCTTAATAGCAACTATGCGATTATCAGGTAGAATACCTTTGTAGACAATTCCATTTCCACCACGACCAAGAATTCGATCAGTGGCATAGTTGTTTGTAGCCTTCTTCAGCTCCGCGACTGTAAAGATTTTGGTTGCTTCCACACCACCATCGTTTGAAGAGATACGTTGTTTCAAGAGCAGACCACCATTTTGTTGGAAGAATTTCTCGCGAAGTTTAATGAGTTTTCTTTTCTTGATGCTGAAATAGAGCCATGTTGTCCCAACCACTAGGGATACAAAACCAACACTCATACCTGTATTTATCAAACAAATTTGTTGGAATTAGAAATTTAATAGATCGAACGGACATGCATGTAATTTTATTTTTTCACTTCATGAAATGATTCATGATTTATCCCTACCATGTATAAGCCATTACTTTTTAATAGAAAGTAAAAAGGACGTTTATCTATATGCGAGTAGAGACAAATTAAATTTAAATTCTGAGAAACTTACCAACAGAAAACTTGATCCATGGGAACTCGGAGTTCGAGTTTGGTGCAATACAGCCACGACCATTCTTTCTGCCATCACCAGAGAATCCTTCTGGACAAGAACAATTGTAACTCCCTGGCGTGTTTGTGCAAATTTGTTCACATGAATTTGTATTTGGATCTACACATTCATCAATATCTGAAACGCAAAACAGAGAAATGGAAATCAAATAACAAAAACAACATTTAGCAGCAATAAAGTATGCACATTAACAAAGAGTGTTAAAGTCTTACCAGCATTAGTTAATTTTCATTAGATTTATCATCACAATATGCTCTAAAGATTTATAAAAAGTGTCAATTGTCTCTAAAAGAACATATTTAGTGTGGCAATTAAGCTATTGCCAGTAATTAATTATCGTTAAAGAACATTTTTGATGTAGTGTCTGACGTTTGTCGATTGAATCTTGTCATGTTAAATTTAATATATGTCAAATGTATCAAAAAGACCTTTAATCTTGCAATGTTAAACAATTCATGTGGAAAGTTGGAATTGTAATATTCTTTTTGAAATAGAGTAAAAAAGAAAAGTACACAAACAAATCGAAACAGAGGGAATAACATAAATACTTGTAATTACCTATATGATATATGATTGCGTTGAGCATAAAACCTATATATGAAGTGAGAGTGCACAAAAATCAAATTACCTTGGCAGCCAGAGCCTATTTATGGATTACCTTCATATCCCGAGTTACAGCTACACCGATAGCCACCAATGCCAGTGTCAGAATCAACACACTGGCTGTTATCGAGGCAAGCATAATCGTTACTTTCCCGTGCTTCAACACAAGTAAGATTTCCAATGGCCCAATCTAGCACAATAGGGACATTATCCATAATCTTCTTTGCAAAATTAATATCACTGAGATCCTCTACACCTTGGAACTCGAATCGACTAGCTTCACCAAGAAATGAATATCCACATGGATTAAACGACCAAGATAAATTATGATTTCTCGTGGTGATCATAGTTGTATTGTAATATTTCAAGCCTTTTGGTATTATATTTTGGCAACAACCGGAACTCATACATCTTCCTTTAGTTACATCACTTGTACTTGTGCAGGCAGTGGGGCAACCATTAGCGAAGTTAAGTGCGGTCATTACAGCAACATCATCACAACCAACCACCATGAATCTGCAGAGGTGAATTTATAATTTACAATCAGTATGTAAAGAGAAGGCGAGATCAGCTCAATTTTAGTAGTCTTGATAATCAATCGAAGTTTAAACAAGTCGAGTTATGACTCGTCCATCATGTTGGGGTTTATTTACCCTGATTTCTTACCATAAATAGGTTTTCCTTTTAAGAAAATGTTTTAATATTTTAACTAGTCCTTTTCTTGTAGGAAAGGTTTAGGACTCTATAAATATAGGCTTGTTCCTTCTAACTTAATTAGCATTCACAATGTAGTCCTAGGGTTTTGAGAGTTGTGGTTATGGAGGAGAATTTTGTGTACCTCCTTGGATTCCGAGTGAATTGGTTGAGGTTGTTTCTCTCTATATTTTGTACTCTCATATTTATAGTGGATTGCTCATCTCCTTTGTGGACGTAGGTCGATTGACCGAACCACGTTAAATCTGTCTCTTTTGGTGTGTTTCTCGTTTGTCTTCTTACTCATGGTCTTTCGAGGTTTGCTTTGCTAGCTTCCGCATTACACCTGCTTATTTCGGTCCTAACACATCATGCTATTGGATCAAAACGAATAGAGTAGTGAGATTACACTATTTCAACTACTATGAAATTAGTTAAGAATTATGTAAACCTAAAAGAATATAAATTAATAATTTAAGAAAAATTAATGTTTGGTCCTAAATTAAAGTTGTGTCAAATGTATCAAAATATTTTTTAATTTTGTTGCATTAAATGGAGCAGAAAACAATAGTTAACTCATTGCGAATACGCCTCGTACCTGTTTAGGGAAGAAAAACTGTAAGGACTTGATCTTCCTAAATTCGTCCAAGCAGGTTCATCTTGAACCAAAACTCCTGTTTGTGAGTAACACTTTATATTTATGGTATTTGATATCCGCATTTCGGCGTCTGAGATGTCGTAGATTTTAATGTTCCCTATAAATGGTGTTGGAGAATCTGTTGTAGTAGTAGTATCACAATTGATTTCGAAATTCGGGTTTAATCCACAACCAGAACCTATTCCAATTCCAAATGGATATGGAACCGTAAGGTTCCCACACTGCTTTGGACATCCTGGTTTTGTTGTGTTAGCAGCTTTGGTTATTGTGTAGGTGGTGGCATTGGTTGGCGGAGAAGTGGTGTTCGTGGGCGGAGGAGGAGGTGAAGTGGTGTTAGAGGGGATAATTTGCGCGGTGGCTAGTGTTAAGATTAGCATAAAACAGGGGAATTGAAAAGAAAACAGAGCAACTTGATTATGCTGCATGGTGTTGAAATATTATGGAAATTTTAAAAAAACGTACTAAGTAAAGGGTTACATATATAGCACTAAGAAGAAAATGACCTTAGAGAAAAAAAATAATGTCTAGTGGCCTAGTGGGGTATAATCAACTACTGATATTCGATTCGAGTCCCCCTCAGTACAGAGTCGTTTTGTTAGACAGCGAATTGCCCCTTAATATGAGATTTTCTGGCGCGAATTTTAGATTAAATCGAACTTTAATATGAATACCAAACACTTGATGGGAAAGAAAAAAAAACTAATCATATTCAATATAATTTCTTAGATATTGTGAATGAAAACAAGGCAAGAGTACTAGATAAAAATTTAGAAGGCGTTGACAATTATAGTTTTGTCTTTTTAATAATGTGTTAACCAAACAATAGAAGACTTTGACAAAATCAAAGTCTACAAGGAGTCATTTAAATGAATGCAATGCAATGTTTTTGCTTGTAAAGTAGCGTGTATATTTGTGTTATGAATAGGCTGATTCAGAAATTGCGCTTATTAAAAAAAAATATTTAAGAATTAATATGAATTTTCACAAGAAGCTGAGTAAACTCTTGAAATAGCGGAAGCTAATATATAAAAAAGGCTAAAAGAAGGAATTACTTTATTTGGTTCGTATCAATTAGTTTAGTCAATGTCAATGTCAATGTTCTACTTTTTACCTTAATTTCTGTCACAAGTCATGCACCATTTCGACAGTACATATTGATTGGCAAGGCCATTTTTTGCAGTTTTATATTTACTTCTCTAAATGTGACCTTTTCTTTTAATCTTGATTGATACTCCCACTATTTAGTAAGTAAATTCTTCGGACTTTTTTCATAGGTCAAAGTAAGGTGATTTTTCAAATTTTAAGAAAATTATTGGGGCTTTTCTCCATATTTATCTTTCATTTAATAAGGTTCTTAGTTATTTTATATTTTTCTACGGAAATTACTTGAAATAATTAAGGTATAATAAATAAGCATGACCCTTTAACTTGCCGTCAGCTGACAATTACGAACTTTTAACTTTGGATATGCACAAGTAGACACTTAAACTTGTATAAAATCGATGAAATAGACACATTCGTCCTACGTGGCACCCTACGTGGCGTCCTACGCGTATTATATCATGTAGAACATGTGTGTTTATTTGTTCAATTTTATACAAGCTTAAGTGTCTACTTGTGCACACTCAAAATTGGAGAATATAGTTGTCTGATGAATCCACGTTAAGGGTCATATTTATATATTATACCAATAATTAAAAAGATAATAGTAAAAAGTAGCCGCTAATTTATGAATCCGACTTCTCTCCGATTGAAGTACACATGTAACTCATTTAGGATAGTATCGGACGAACGAAAGAGATCTCCTTTATAGTTTAAATTATAGAAAAATAAATGTACAATATAATAATCTCATGTACGTGTTTTATTGATCCATATTTTTTGTTACTTTTTATCAATCACCTGTGGAAAAATAGTCATAAACTATAAACTTTATTATAATAAATCATAAAATCATTGTTCCTATTATTTTTCCAATTAGAAGCCGTAAAGTTTGAAATTTGAATACACTAAGATTCAAAGGACTTGCCGACTACGTACAAAAGAACTTTCCATATAAATACAAAAATAACTTGGAAGAATGGCATATTATGGAAAAGAAGAGGAATTGAGTTATATGTTCTTTTTTTCAAACAACTTGACAAGAAAATTGTACTGATTTTTAGTGAATTGTTCGGATACGATATATTTCTTACGAAAAATGTATTCATCTTCGTTACATCTTCTTTTCATTTTTTTCAAGTGCATATTTAGATGAGTGACACTTTTCATATTTAAAAATTTGAAGGTTTAAATTAAATTCAATTTAACAATCCTTTTAAACTATAATTAAAGAACAAATTAGGAAAAAACTCACCAACTTTAATAGTGAGAAATTTTTCATCTTCAACTAATTTTGGCTCCTCATTTATATCATCATTTTTAATTATATTTTCTAATTTCCTTTTGATTAATGAAATCATGAATATCCTTAATAAAAAATATATAGAAGATACAAAACACATAAAAAGAACTTGAGATAATCACTAAAAAATTGGTATTACAAAAAATAAATAGAGAGGAAATACTGTGTAGTAAATGTGAGAATAATTTTTGTTTAAAAATAAAGTTGGACTCTTTATTTTTCGTAATTATTTTGCTGCTTTTTTTGTCAGATATAAAAAAAGAACGAAGAATATTCTTATATTTAGATTAGGAAAATGATATTAATGGAGATGTAAAACATATATCATAAAACAATGATGTTAATGAGGAGCCAAAATTAGTGAAAGGTGAAATTTTTCTTACTAATGTTAGTGATGAGTTATTTTTTCTAATTTATTTTAATTTTAACTATAGTTAAGTGGCTTGTTAAATTAATTTAATTTAAATCTTTAAATTTTAAATATGACAAGTGTCACTCATTTAAATATGCAATTGAGAAAATGAAGAGAAAGTGTAATGGAAATGAATCAAATCCGATTACTTAATTAAAAGGGGTACTCTATCCTTATTAATGAGTAAGCTTATGACTTTTATTTTTATTTTTTTAAGTAATTCCATTGTATAAGTATGCAAATGTCAAAATGATTTTAATTCCATTGTATAAGTATGCAAATGTCAAAACTATCAATAAGGGTTATGGTTGAATCAGGAGGAATATCCCTCCGCCTTTAACCGTAAGTGTTGGGTTCAAATTTAAAAAAAAATCATGTTAGGGAACGTCTCTTTCTTAAATAGGTGTTATGCGGTGCAAATCTGAGTAGTAGAGCCAGAATTTTAATCAAGAGGTGTAAATTATGAAGAAGTAAATGCATGAGGATGTCAATGAAATTCAATATATATATATATATATTCTTCAAAGGGTGTTCAGATGAACTCCTTGCTCTGCTTCTAATGAATTTGAATCTGAATTAATCCAATTAAATCTCAATACAAATATCAAATAGAAAAACATTTGCCAATACCGTATTTGAATATCTAAAAAGTCATACATTTGGCTAAAAGTTGACTAGTGCTCCGTGGACCCAAAGAAAGAATGAAATGTAATTCAATTGATGATTGATATTCTTTCTTGCACTGAAAATGATTCTTAGAGTCGACATTGAGGATTTCAACGAGAAATTATACACATGATTAGGGATGGCAATGAGTAGGGATGGACGATATAGCATAGTATTATTCGGTATTTGAAAGTTTCAATATCTTAATTTTGGTATTTGGTTTTAAAAATATTATACTATTATCATACCAATTTAATTCAGTATGGTTCGATATATCGAAATTTAGTTTCAATATTCTATGGTATGGTAAATCGATAACCATAGTTTGTTCAACTTCAATTAATATAAGTATATAATAGAATATTATGACTTCAACAAATAAAAAAGCGTCTCAATTATTGTATCATACTAACACATTGCACATGTAGAAATATATATTCAAAATAAAGTACAAACAGCTCATTTTGTTAATTAGGTACATTTTAAATACATTTCAATCAAAATAGAGTAATCAAAATTTCAACTTCTAAACATTTTACTAGGTTACATATTTGTAATTAGTGTGTGTGGCATTTATGTAACTACATATTTCAGTATGATATTCGATATTTCAATATGTTATTTCTAATTACCAAATACCGTATCAAATACCAAAAAAATGAAAATATATATCATATACCACACCAAATATCATAATACCAAAACAACGGTATTAAAATTTTTGATATGGTATGGTAATTTGGTATATACCATACCATGCCCACCCTTAGCAATGAGGCGGATGGATATGAGGCAGGGTGGGTTTTAGGTTATGTGGGCGGGTGTGGGTTTTAGGCTATGTGGGGCGAAGCAAATGTGGGGATCGGAGGGTTGAAATATTCATTTTAGAAATCTATGCAGGGCAGGACAGGTTGTGATTTTATGCGGGGTTAAATAAAATAATAGCTAAAAAAACTATAAATTAAATTATATATAAATGAATTATTAGAACCAAGTTCACCATAAGTATATATGTTGATTACATATATTTTCAATTGTGAAAAAAATAACTAATTATATTTGTAAAATGATAGACATACCTGATGTATTAACTTAATTACACTTCATAATTAAACATTAATTATTTTTAATCTTAAACCACATAGATAGTACAACATATTTATTGTATTAGTAGTAGGGGTGTACAAAACCGAACCGAAAACCGAACCAAACCGCAAACCGAGTCAACCCGAAAAAAAAACCCGACTAGTGGTTTGGTTTGACTTGGTTTGGTATTGGAAAAAAAAACCCGACTATATTTGGGTTGGTTTGGTTTTAACTAAAAAAAACCAACCCGAGACCAAACCAACCCGACATTATATATATAATTTTAAAATTTTATTTTATACATAAAAATATTTACTTTGATATAATTTTTAAATATT
>JAJOOS010003016.1:0-19815 GCA_029582725.1 Solanum chiquidenum | reverse complement strand
CATGTCTTGTGTTCCTTTATTTTAGTGATCAATTATATTGGTCACGATTTTATATCTTCAATTAAGATAAACCTTTGGTTCTTAAAAGAGACGTTTTTTAGTACTTTTTACTTAATCACTTTTTATTCATTTTAAAATTGTTGTAAGTTAAAGTATTTTTCTCAAATAAACTCTAAAATGTTAGTCAAAACCTTTGCAATTAATAAACAAAATAAAAAATAAAAAAATAAAATATATATATATATATATATATATATATATATTTACTTAGTCATTATTCTCAAAAAAGTTAGTCAATTAATTTAAGATGATTTTCATGTTTCAATTTATTAAATTGGTTTAAATTATTATTTCAAAATGAATTAAATAAATTTTAATTAATCTAGTTTTATTCATATTCTAATCCCTTGTGTCACGACCCAGGGGTACCCCCGAGATGTAACAAGGCGTACGAGACCCCGAAATGCATCATACAAGCCCCTTATCATATCATAACATAAAGTAATAGAAAATGGTACGGAAATTTAAAACATTTTCAATAACATCAAAGTTTTATAAAACGAAGCGGAAGTCTTTAACATTGTCTCAAACCATCTAATACTTGAAAGACTTAGGGACACAGCCCATACAAATGTTCTAAACATAAAAGAAAGACATAAAGGAAAGGTGGTCAAATCCTCGATGCTGTGAGGGCTCACCAAATTTTTACTTGCTATTGCTCTACTATGAACCTAGCCACGAGGATGAAAGTCAATATCGTCGGACCCTATATTTGATAAGAATGTAGGCAACAATATGCGTTAGTACAAAAATGTACTAAATATGATGGCTAGCATAAATCATCGACATAAGAATAACATAGGCATTAGTCAACATAAGACATATACCATAATCATAAGAGATAACAACATAAGTCATAAGCATATTCAATGCACATAAATCATCATATCATAAGAGGAACACTTCTCAAGTAACCTCAGCTTGTTCTTACTCAATTCATCGGTCATCCACCTCTAGTCATACATATCAAGGAAGGCAACTCAAGCAACAATCCATGCTAATCTAACATCATACAAGTAAACCTCATATCAAAACATACTTACAATACTTCCTTGAAGTACCTATGTTTCATCATAAACATGCTACTTTGATTAGGAACTTGTCCCTCTTTAGTCATTCTTACTATTCATGGAAGAGTATCTCTCTACTAGTCCAAGACACATCATCACTCATGAATGGTTATGATTTATCGATTCAAGGCTATCAAGGAAAAGTACATGATCATGCTAAACCAAGCTATCATAGAAATCATCCTCTCATGCAAGTCCAAGCTACTCAAGGAAGGGTACTATTGCTCAATCCAAGCTATCATGAAGTGGTGTGGCCTCACCAAGTCAAGTTATCATGCAAGCATTCTATTATGCTAGTCCAAGCTAACCTTTGAAAGGGTATGATTTCTCAATCCAAGGCTATCCATAAGATCTACTACTCAAGCTACCATGCATGATCTTGTCTTACCAAGTCAAGTTATTCATGAAGGGATATCATATCACTACTTCAAGCTATCATAGTTCATATATGCTTTGATTCATTTTAGATGAGCAAGCCTTTCAACCTAGAATTATTCTATGTGAGAAAACCTTTCACATATACATTCATACATACATAATATAGGTCATGTGGGTAAATCCTTCCACAATAATATTATATACAAATCAACATGCATAAGCTTTACTCTCAAAGCCCTAATCATCATAATTCATCAATTAGGCTTTACTCTCAAAGTCGTACTAGTCATACTCATCATCTTAGCTTTTATTCTAAAATCCCTAGCAATTATCATTCATCATGCATGCCTTAGTCTCAAGATAATCCTAATCTCAGGCCTTACAATTTATAATTCATCATACATACTTGATCTTAATCAATTCATGTCTATAAGCTTTACTCTTGAGCAATTCATATTTATATGCTTCAATCTCAAACAATCTATAATGTATATCATCAATCCTACAAGATTACATCTAAGTCCTCAATTTCCCCTTTCATGGCATAAAACCCAATTTCATCAATTCTTGGTTAGAAACAAGAATTAGGCATGGGTTCATGTAAATTCATCTTAAATACAAGAAATTATATCAATTCAATCATAAACAATCATAATCCACTCAATTGGATCAATATTCATCATAACCCACAACATTGAAAGAAATCCTAACTAGAATTGGGGAATTCTTCTTCAAATTGTGGAATTCTAGGGGACTCCATGGATGAAAGGATTTCATGGATGAATAAGTTATCATACCTTGATTACAAAGCCTACCAAGCTTGAAAGAATGGAGACTTGACTTGACCTAGCTTGAACCCTCTTCTTCTTCTTCAACTTTCTAAAGAGAGAATTATTTGAGAGGTACCCAATTCTTTTGGTGAGTTTGAGATAATGACTTGAATGACTTAGTTAGGGGTATAAAGTACTTATATAGGTGGTTTAGACTAGGGTAAGACGACTCCACTTAAATCAAATTATATTCGAAAAGGACCCCAAATTAATCATCCAGTAACCAACCACGAGACCATGTTGACGGGTCATGGATGGACCTAAGGTCCATCCTGGTCAAGCGTGGTTTGTTTAAGAGACATTTATGTCCACCTACGACACCCCCAACCACGGGGTGTGGACCCATCCACAGGGCGTGGGTCCAGCCGTGGTTCTTTCTTAGGCAGTATCTATGGTGTCCACCTACGGGGTGTGGATCAAACCACTGGCTGTGGTTGGCCCTTGT
Source organism: Solanum chiquidenum (assembly GCA_029582725.1). Lineage (NCBI taxonomy): Eukaryota > Viridiplantae > Streptophyta > Magnoliopsida > Solanales > Solanaceae > Solanum > Solanum chiquidenum. The sequence goes on along the minus strand of JAJOOS010003016.1, from coordinate 17,032 downwards.
GGATGACACCTGGGAGTTCTAAAATCCTTTAAGCTTCTCTCTTTCGAATACATCGTTACAAGCTAATTTTTTCCTGTTGTGTTCTGGTGCACCCTCCCCGTTCGCGGAGCTTGTACCCGCATGCTCAGAGGGGAAAGGGTGACAACCCATGTTCATGGAGTCTCGATCGCATTTGTAGTAGGTCAATGCATTTACCTCCGTGGTTGCGGAAAACCTGTTGCATTCACGGAAATCCAGATCATTCAAATCTGCATTTACGGGCAGAGGTCTACATTCACGGAGGACCCCTGGTAGTATTTAAAACCAAATTTCAGGGTTTCTTCCTCATTTTCCATTGTTGGTGCTTTGAGAACTCGGTAGAGGCAATTTCAAGTGGGTTTTTTAAGATAAAATTTTTGGGTAACGTTTCTTAACTCTAAATCTTCGATTACCATTATTATTATTATTATTATTATTATTATTATTGAGTTTATTATGAGTTTAAATCAAGATTTTGGGTTGATAAATTGGAGGGTTCTCCATGAACTTGAGTTTTTGAGTAAAAGTGAGTTTGTGAACTGATTTTAGGTCTTTTTTCAAAATAGGTTTCACCAATGACTTCCTAAAGCCTTAAGTAATGTTTTCAAGTATTAAATATCGGATTCAAACCTTAATTTTAAATTGGATTTGTGTTGATTGACCCACTTTTCAAGAGGATTGATGTGGGTATTGTTGTTTTTTGAAATTTATTATAAATACTTGCTTGAGCATAGATTGTGTGGATTTGAAAGTGATTCGGAAGGGAAAGACTCAACTAGTGGAGTGATTGTTGATTGATTTAAGGCAAGTGATCTCTAAAAACTTGTATTCTAGTTGAATTCATATGTTTCCTTCGTTGATTGTGTGTCGGGAGTAATGGGGATGAGGTGAAGGTTTTAATTATTCACTTGATGTATCTAAATGAATACAAATGGGTTGAAATGAAAAGGGCTATGTGATGATGTAACACCCCAAAATCTAGTAGGCTAAACTAGGGTTAAGTGTGTGGGGAAGCAAGCCATGGAAGAGGGAAAGGGCCTATGACACTTAGGATTTTGTTAAAGAGAACATTTCCTTCTTTTCCAACTTGGCGAAGTGAAGTCCCATTGCCCAAGCGACTTGACGATTAGCCAAGTGGAACCCTATTCGCCTAAGGGGTTGTATCCAAGGCCCAAGCTACTGGAACTTTGGGCGAGCCAGGTTGGGGCTCGCCAACCAGTAGGTGCATCACCAAGTCTGCCTCCCCCATCGCTTAGTGGCCTACTCCATGGAGGGAGCTACTGGAACTGTAGGCGATGCCAAGGGTCCACTTGGCGAGCTTCAGCGGGCAGCAGTCTTGGGATTTTAAGTTGGGGTTTTAAATGTCTTTTCAAGGTTAGCTTAAAACTATACTACATCGTTTTACCCTAACCTAGAAACGTATATAAGCATTTTATCCCCAAAATTAAGTCATTCTCTCAAGAACCAAAAAAAAATCCAAAAGCTCTTCTCTCGAATATTTCTCTCTCTAGAACTTGAAGAAGAAGAAAAAGTTCAAGCTAGGATCAAGGTCAAGTCTCCAATCATCAAGCATTTGTGGTCTTTGTAATCAAGGTATGATAGCTTTTTATCCATGGACTTCTTTCATCCATGGAGTTCCCTAGTTTTCCCCAATTGTGAAGATGAAATCCCCAATTTGAGTTAAGGTTTCTTCGACTGTTGTGGGTATTGATGAATGTTGATCTAATTGAGTGGATAATGATTGTTTATGATTTAATTGATAGTAAATCATGTTTTTAGGATGAATTTACATGTACCCATGCCTAACCCATGTCTAGAGAGATGAAATTGAAGTAAGTGGGTTTTATGCCATGACAGGGGAAAATGAGGGCTTAGATGTGATCTTCTAAGATTGATGAATTACATTATAGATTGCTTGATATTAGAGCACATAGATATGAATTGCTTAAGAGTAAATACTATAGACATGAATTGATTAGATTAAAGCTAATAGGATGAATTATGATTGGTAGTGCTTGAGATTGAGCCTATATGAAGATATCTGATTAGAATTTATTAAGAATGAAACATGTGATTAAAATGTCTTGAGATCTAGGCATACATGATGATTATGAGAAGTAGGTTTTGAGAGTAAGGCTTGTAGTTATAAATGTGGAATTTCTAGGGCTTTGAGAGTAAGGCTAATATAATGAACTATGAATGTTAAGGCTTTGAAAGTGAAGCTTATATGTATGTTGATTTGTATATGGTATTGTTGTGGAAGGACTTTACCCACATGACCTATATTATGAATGTATAAGCTTATGCATGTCTTATAGAACCTATGAAAATGCTTTAAGAACACTTTGAGAGTAAAGTGTAAATGATTATGATATTGATGTTGTGTTGCTTGAAAGGACATTCTCATGAACACATAATGTACATGGTGTGAAAGGCTTTCTCACATAATGAAGATTCTAGGTTGAAAGGTTTGCTAATCTAAAATGAATCTAAGAGTAAAAATGATCATGGATGGTGACGAGTGCTCACGCATGATCTAATAAGCTTTCATAATGAACTAAGACACACTTAAAGAAGCTCGTAGTGTTCAAAGGCATCATATAAGAACTATGTTAGCTTGAAGTAGTGATATGATATCCCTTCATGAATAGCTTGACTTGGTAAGACAAGATTATGCATGGTACCTTGAGATAGTAGAACTCATGGATAGCCTTGGATTAAGAAATTGTACCCTTCCAATGTAGCTTGAACTAGCATAATAGAATGCTTGCATGATAGCTTGACTTGGTGAGGCGACATTATTTCATGATAGCTTGGATTGAGCAATAGTACCCTTCCTTGAGTAGCTTAGACTTTCATAAGAGTGTACTTTCCATGATAGCTTGGTCTACCATAGTAAGGTTCTTTTCCTTGATAGCCTTGAATTGGTAAATCATAACCATTCATGAGTAATAATGAGTTGTGGACTAGAAAAGAGATACTCTTTCATGATTAGTATGAATATGAGGGACAAGTCCCTAATCAAAGTAGCATGTTTATGATAAATCAAGATTACTTTAAGGAAGCACTATAAAAAAAATTCAATATGAGATTTGTCAAGCCCCGAGCCTACACCCTGGGCGGGACTTGCACTCGAAGACCATTTCTGGTCACAAGCGAACCCCTGGCCCTGCTTACTTATCTCAGCGGAAGACTTAACTCAAATAAATATGTCTCGAATAACAACTTAAAGAATAATAATATGACCAATATGGCACTTAAGTTATTAAACAACATCTGAAGAATAAAGAAAGACATATGCACTAATAATTATATGACTGTCTATGAAGCCTCTAAAATACTGAGATAGATGTTGGGACAAACCCCACAACATCCTAATAAATGAAATACTGAAAGTGAATAAAAAGAGTACTCCGGAATGCAAGGAGGCTCACCACTGACTCTGAGCTGCTCAACTGGATCAACGAGGCGTTGGATGCTGATCCTGGTTACCTGACTGCATCATAAGACGATGCAGGCCAACTGGTATCAGTACATTGAATGTTCGAGTATGCGAGTTGGAATACTAAACAACATAGGCTAGAAAAGGAATCTGAAAGAAACTGAAGAACTTACCTGGTTCAACTGAACTCAACTTCACTGACTCATTTCAATATAAAGCAATTTAAAACAAGAACAATATAAATAAAAGTTGTTTTAAAACATGCTATAACTCTGTATGTATGCAAAGATACAATAAATCTGAGATGTATCTAGAAATACAAATGAACTAATGTATATAAAAATACAATAACTGTTGTGGGAGTTTCTCTAACCGACAACCATCACATAAGAGCTATAGTGATGATACAACGATCAACCTCACGCTGCCAGAGCATCCTATACCCGGCCAAAAGTATAGGACATGAACTGCCTAATGGATCCACTAGTCTACTTTGAAAAGGATTCATCTAAAAAGTATGAACCTCTTCTACCCATGATGGCTACATAGTTCTATGGGGGTTGTGGGTTCTTTGAACGTTCCCCCAATTCGGTGTTCAATACTACTCCCAAAAATATACTGGCTCTTATGTTTTTAAAACATATTTCCTCTGTGATTTGAGATTATTGCTAAAAAACTTAGCTCAAAGTCTATCCTGGAAATCAAAGTTTCCTCTCTTGCTTCATTTAGAAAGCGATTACTCTTTTCTGAAAACTAGCCCGAAGGCTCTTTGGAAATCTCAGTTTCCAATCTTGTTTAAATGTGAAAACATTTCTTTAAAACTTCTTTGGGAATACATAGTCCCCATATATCTCTTTGAAGAAACGAACTTCAAACCATAGCTTTACTCTTTGCTTAAATTCAAAACTTAGGTCTTAAAATGACGTTAAAACATTGTTAAAGACCCTTGAAAACTTTAAGAAACTTTGTTTTGACTTGCTTCTTAACTTCTAGACTTGACTCTTAACTTCTTTGACTTTGAACTTAACTTTCCTTGAATTGAATCATGGATTTAAGGTTCATGATCTCATGTTTATGGATGATTTCATGATGTTTAGATGTACTTTAGAGTGTTGCAATTGACTAGGAAACATAGGTACATCACTGAGGAACAAGTACGAGAAGGTGGGAAACGAATGGGGAGTACTGGCGTCCTTGGCGCTCTTAGATGCGCGGGGTGCCAGCCCTCAAACTTCAGAGGGCTTGTTGTGGCGCTATGGCTGGCGCAACGCGCCAGAGGCCAAAGTTCAGAGGAACTTTTGTGGCGCTCTGGCAGGAGCGGCGCCCCAAGCCTTTGCCCAGAAAATCACTGACTTTCTCCTTTTTTTTTCATGTCTAAACCCTCTAAACTTCGATAGTTCTTTCCCCAAACACTTAGGATCAGTAGTACCCTCAACATACAACAGATTTAACTCAAAAATTCACCCGGAAACACGAATCAAATCAGCAAGAGACTTCAACAATACAACCATCACGAACTCAACGAATTTTCAACAATGTTCTTCAAGAACTCACTTTCTTTGCATTCAAATAACTTAAATTCGCTGAATTGCAACAAGATAGCGTGTGGGTGAACTAACCCAACATGAAATAAATAACACATACCTCAATAGGAATCACCCCCGATGAATTCCACTCCAAACGCTTGACGTTCTTGGCGAAATATTCTTGGCTTTTCTCCCTTTCTTTCTTCCTTTTTCTTTCCTCCAAGCCCTAAGCGTGAATATAATTTTTTTCTAATCTGACCAAAATAAGTTTTTACCCCAATAAATCCCTAAAAACGAATTAGGAAATTAATTAGAGAAAAGACTAATTTGCCCTTCCTTAAATTCGGATTGGGACTTTCCTCAATCCAACAGCCCAACTTCCGAAAGGCATATCTCACTCATACGATGTCGAAATCGCGCAAACTTGGCGGCGTCTGAAATATATCTTCAAGGTATTTCCAACCATATCAAGAACTGCTCCCAACTCATCCTGAGATAGGAGTTATGGCTGTTTGAAAATGGTCAAAACTCACTTTCCTTAACTTAGACAAATTTCCAGATTTCTTATTCTTTCCAAAAATCAACATTTTCATCTTTTAAACTCTTTATAGTCGTTTCTAGGTGCGAGATGTTACAAGATTGCTTGTATGATGTTATCTTAGCTTGGATTGTTGCTTGAGTTGTCTTCCTTGATATGCTTGACTAAAGGTGAATGTTTGCTTGTCTATGAGAAATAAGCTATGGATGAGATCAAAAGGTGATGAATATGAATGAGGTCCTAGGGTGGTTTGCTTAGTGTGGGTGAGATTTATGGGGTATTATCCATGCATTGCACAAGCAATATGCTTTGACATTACTTATGAAGTGTTTCTCTTGTATTATGTTGATCTAGATGCATTGATTATGCGTATGACTATGTTGATTTCTCTTATGTTTATAGCATGTCTTATGATGAAGCTTCTTATGTTTATGGTATATGTCTTACATTGACTAATTCCTACATTATGCTTATGTTGATGATTTCTGATAGCCATCATATTTAGTACATATTTGTACTAACGCATACTCTTGCCTACATTCTTATCAAATGTAGGGTCCGGCGATATTGACTTCCATTCTCGTGGCTAGGATCTCAGTAGAACAAGTAAGTGAAGATTTGGTGAGTCCTCGTAGCATCGAGGGCTTATCACCTTTGCTTTTATGTCGTTCTCTTATGTTTAGACTTTTGTATGGGTTGTTTCCCTACGACTTTCATGTATTATATGGTTTGAGACAATGTTAAAGACTTTCTCTTCGTTTTTTTAGACTCTGATTGTGTTAGAAAATGTTTTAAATTTCTGCATTTTTCTATTATCTTATGTTATGAAAGCTAAGTGGCTTGTATGAGGTCCTTCAGGGTCTTGTACGCCATGTTACGTATAGGGGTACCCCTAGGTCGTGACAGATGAACATGATGATGTAAATTGCCTTATTGTTCCCTTATTGATTGATTGATGAAATGCTTGAAAGCATGAATGTGGACTTGAATTGTGCAATTTGTTGTCTCTTCTATGTGGTGTGATATTGCTTGGGTGCATTGATCGCTGAACATCGTGATGAGATATTTTGAGGATTATTATGCCGAGATCTTTGCCGGCAAGTGCTATTATGTCGAGGTCTTTGTCGATAAGTGTTATTAGGTCGAGGTCATTTTCGGTGAGTGCCTATGATGCCGAGGTCTTTGCCGGCGAGTGTTATTATGCCAAGGTCATTTATGACAAGGGTTATAAAGCCGATGGGAAATTATTCTAGCGAGAGGTTGACTATCGTGACTTGATGCATTTGATGTTTATGGGTGACTTGGTTGTTAATTGTAATTGATATACTTGTTGTGTGTGTGATTGAACTACTTGACTTTGAGGTTGACTTACTTGATTCGCTTAATTGTTGAATTGTGGCTATCAGACTGTCAATATTGATCCTTGTGAGCCGTGTATCGTAGAATTTCTAGGTTGGGCTGATTTTTGTGCAGGTTGTAGTTTAAGGAGGTTCGATTGGAGAGTCAGGGGTATTCGTTTTCTAGTTAGTTGCTTTGTTTAGTAGGTTACTTGTTGAGTACTGTGTGGTTGGTACTCACCCCTTGCTTCTACACTTGTGTAGGTTCCGAGCCCGGACTCGTGTGATCTCTTTCTTCTTCTCTTGATCTCAAGGCTTGTCAAAGACTTGAAGAGGTAGTTGTCATTCGGGGGGCCATCTTTTCGTTTTCTTACACTTTGTTCTATTTGAGAAACAAAGATTGAGACTTGTATTTATTTCTTAACTTCGCACTTATGTATTTAGTGGCTTGTACACGTGACAATCAGATATTAGGGGATTTTATTAGAAGAATAGGTTTTCCGCCTTATCTTGTTCTTGTTTTCTATATTTTCGCATTTTCTTTCGTTTTCATTTGGGTTGAGGCTGACTTGCCTTGGTGGGAATAGACAAGTGTCATCACGTCCAATTTTGGGTCGTGACGCCTTCCCTTTTAAAAAAGGCGGTTGAATTCAAAAACAAAAAACTTTTTCATTATTTATTTAATCGTTATGTTGTTGTGTTTTCGTGTCTATTTTTTATATTTTCACTATTTATATGTAAATACAAAATGTAAGTCATGCGACAAGTTTAATAATTTTTTATATAACTTGATAATATTGAGGATAAAATATAGAGATGTGAAAAAAATAAAAAAGGAAAAAAGAAAGTTTAATCTTTTTATGTCAACAAAAATAATACGCAATAGTTATAACAAAAATTTCTTTGAAGTTTTTAGTAAATATTATCATTGAAAAGCAGTAGAAAATTGTCAAATATTCTTACTTTTATTTGTCCATTATATTGAAAATAATTTTTTTTCTTTTACTTTTTAACTATCAGGATTTTTTTTAAAAAAAAAATACTCATAATATGAATATTGTATAGTCAACCCAGTCTTTAAGCATATTTCTCTATTAACTGCTTAATTGGCCCTTTTTTTTCTTTGTTGATTAATCTTACATTAATTTGATCCAGAAGTTCATAGTGCATGTTAAGGTTAAAACTTAAAAATAAAGGAAAGAGGAAGGTGAAAGAATGAGAATTGATGTGGATAAAAAAAAAAGGTTTATTAATTCCCATGAATAGAAAATTAAGTGTGTCGATAGTAAGCAGAAAAAGCAAAAAGCAATTTTGAAATTTTTTAAAAGAAAAAGAGGAAAGAATAGAAAATTGTTCCTTATATTTTTGACTCATCTTTTAATCGAAATTTATAAAATATGAGAAAAAGAGAATAAATTGTTTGAGGTAAATGTCTTAAAAGGGCATAGGGAGAGTAGTCACTTTATTACCCAAATATTTTCTAGCCTTCGATGTTTAAATTGTGTGGTGATTTAGGTAGGAGCAGATCTATTTGATTTGCGTAATGAGGTGGGCGCTATATTAATTTGTGTGTCTAGATAGTTGTTCGTGAATGAATAAAATTTATACTATAATGATGTTGTGCGTATTTACACTCATTTTAATTGTATTTTTCTTTATTTTTATTTTATTTTAAGGGTAATCTAACTTAATACTTTTGATTTATGTCCATTTTCTTGTTTTGAAGCTCATATAATGTGCTTTGTGCATTATAGATGAAATATACAAGAATTTGATCAAGTAAAGGCCAAAAAGAGAGAAACCATGCAAAGTCAAGCTCTAGAAATCGCCAGGTCAAATTTCAATCCCCTCCCCTCCCCTCCCCCCCCCTAATTTTTGCACCATGCATAAGGCAAATCAGGCAAACAAAAAGGGCTCATGGCCCAAGGGCCACGACCTCGGGCCATGAGGTGGCACAGACAAGGGCAAAAAATTTCCCTATTCTAGTCCGACTTGGTGAATCCTCTCAGATATTTTTAAATATTATAAATACTCATTCTTAGTCACTTTAGAAGAGCTAATTTCATATATAGCAAAAATACATAATAAGATTTTATAGTTATAGTTTCGGTAATTGCGCTCTAATAATTATAGTTTTGTTTGCTATGGAGGTTGTGGTTTGTATATTTCACTTGCCCATTGTATATTTCGCTTGCAAATATACAAACAGGGTAAGTATATATACAAATGGGGGATGTGGTTTGTATATTTTGCTTGCGAATATACAAATAGTATACATAAATTTTGTATTTATACATTTAGGAATTTTTCAAAAGTTCGTTTGTATATTTCGCTTGCAATATACAAACAAAGTAATTTATTATGATTTTTTTATAAATCGTATACAAATAGCTAAGGTAAGTATATACAAATTCTGAATTTATACAATCAGGAAACGAATTATACAAATTTTAGATTTATACAAATTTTAGATTTATACAAATAGAAATCGAAAAGTGAAATTTCACAAAACTATAACCACGGATTAAAAATAATCAAAACTATAGCTATGTTACATAAGATACTCTAGATCTTTGCCGTTTCGCGTAATAATTTTGGGAAAGAGACGAACATTGTGGAGGCATAGAACAAAAGCAAAGGTAAATTCTCTAGTTTATACTTCTTTATCTTTACTTTGCGGGCTGCATTTAGTTCTCTTACTTGGTTCCTTCATGGAGATATTTTTAAAGAAAATTGTAGCTTTTTTATGGTTTGGTACAAATTTATTCGGATAAAATTATAGATAATGTGTTTATAAAGGGTGTATATAAATTATATATGAAAAATATACTGATTAAAATGAATTCAATGTGTATATAAATTTTTAAAAAGTGAATATGAAGTGTATACCATAAAAAGTGTACTTGTACAAATGTATATAACATGTGTATACTATATAATACAATTATTGTAAACCAAAATTTGTTGGCTCATAAATACACACGCAAGTGTACCTGGATCGCTTATGCAATATAACAATTGTAAACATTTGGAGGTCGAATCCCGCAGGGATTTGTGACTGAAAAATATTTAAGAGAAATTATAACTACACAGTTAACAAATGTTTTTCTAGAAGAATTGGTTTGTTTGTTACTTTTAATTGCGAAGTTTAAATAATTAATTATCACTAAGTAAACGATTCACGAGGTTTGATTAACAGAGAGAAATTTCATTGCTATGTCACTTTTATGCAATTGTGTTGTGTCTATGCTTTCATTGTCATACAAACAATTATTGAGTTGGTCAGGGGCCGATCTAGTAAGGTTCAAGAGGTTTCACTGACATGATTTTCTAGGAAAAAAAAAAAATATATATATATATATATATATAATGTTTTAGCACTATTATTTCTAATGAGATGAGATAATTTTCAAAACAAAATTATCCATGAAAAGTTCAAATATTTTTTTATTTTACTTTTTGGAAAAGATATAATATAATAGTGTACGTTAATTTTGTTGTGTGTATATGTATATTTACATTAAAAGGTGATGTCGCTTGCAAAAAAATACTACGTACGTCATTGAAGTTATTAATTCACGGAGTTAATATTATGTTCATGGTTTCTCAACCCTCTAATCTTCCAATCATGTATTCTCATAACTATGTCGCAAAATTGCTAGTGATGATATGATAGTAACAAAAACACATTTATATCTCTCGTATGTGAACTAAATAGAGAAAACTAGGTATATTTCTATCCTAACCGCAAATCATCACTCGAAATGGATCCTACTTTATTTGACCTTCATTCTAACTCAACTTTCTTTTCTCTCAAGTTTCGTAAAAGAATATACATTTATCCTACTAATCGCAAAGCAATAAGATATATTTGTAGCCTTGTTTGCATAAGATTATTATTTTTTATACATGACTTATTCTAGGACTCTTACGTGATTTGTAAGTAAATATGACCGTTTCAATATAATATGATATTTTTAGAAAACCTTTCAATATGAACTCTGAAAGTTGACGTTAGTGATTTTCTTTTCTTTTTTCTTACTTTCTTGAGAGATTGGATTTGGTCTTGAACAAGAAAAAAAAATTATTTTCTTAGACGAATTGACACTGCCGACCGATATAATGTCAATTCAGATCGTCGAAAAATTACGTTGCCTAGCTAGATAAAAATATATTTTTTATGTATATATGTTACATATTAACACTCCTGAACTTCTACACAATTTAACTTTTTTATATTTTGACACTCCTTAGTTGAAATTCTGGCTCCGCCATTGATTTAAATAGAAAAAAAAATCTTTCAAATCTCTTATGTATAACAAAATCCCTAATAAAAAACACATAAAAATAAAATTTGTAAAGGGATACAAAATAAATCTCCTGATCCCACAAAAGACAATTTATATCTTTAGACAAATTAAATTAAATACAAAGTTAGGAGAGACCAATGACTAAATCCATGTCTTTGTTTAGGCAAGATATGGACAATCTAATAGAGACAAGACGGTATATAATAACAAATTAACAATTATATGCTATTGACTAGCAAGACCTTTGTGAAGTTATACATAAATGACAGCTGTTCAATTAAGTCTAATTAAGTTGTTTGTAACTAATTAGCTAGTTGGTTAAAAGTTAGTGATTTTTCTGTCAGAGTTAGTTAAGCTGTAGCCTGTAGCTTTAAATACTGATGTATGAGCATTATTCAGATTAGATGTGTTGATTGATAATGAGAAGATTCTTATTTGCTTCTCCCATGTATCTTCATACATCTCTTCTCTAATTCATCTTCTTCTTCTTCCATTGTTGTATACTCTGCATCTTATCATGGTATCAGAGCCTAAGTTCTCAATTTAGTAGTAACTCCGCCTCATTTTTCATTCTGCTTGAATTGTGACTCGCCAGCCAGATCTTCAAAGTGTGTATTCATGGCGATTGAGGATCAAACTGGGAACACACCAGCAGTTACTCATATAGTAGAGATTGACCATCATCATCTGTTGTTTCTTCACCTAAGTGATACACCAAGAAGCTCTCTGGTTTCGATCCAGCTTACTGGTCCGGAGAACTATGTGATTTGGAGTCGATCGATGCGTCTAGGTTTACTGGGGAAGAGCAAATTAGGATTTGTAGATGGTAAGCATCCTAGAGAAGCTTTTCCTTCTTCTTTGCAAGATCTATGGGAGAAGTGCAATGCCATAGTACTCTCCTGGATTATCAATTCGATCAAGAAAGACTTGTTAAGTAGTGTCATCTATGCTTCAAATGCTTCTAAAGTGTGGATAGATCTGAAGGAACGCTCTGATAAGGTTGATGGATCTAGGATTCACTATTTGCATAAGGAGATTCATACAATGTCTCAGGGAACTTCTACTGTGTCTAGCTATTACTCTAGACTGCGTGAATGTTGGGATGAGTTTGATGCGATTATGCCATGTCCAGGATGCAATTGTCTAGAATCCAGAACATATGTTCATCACTTTGAATATCAGAGGTTGCTTCAATTTTTGACTGGTCTAAACGACTCATATGCTCAGAGTCGTAGTCAAATTCTCTTGATGACTCCTACACCCTCCATCAATCAAGCCTATTCCATGTTGATTTCAGAGGAGAGTCAAAGATCGTTAGGCAAAGCAGTTCAATCTACTGAGGTGGGTGAAGGTGTTGCACTCTACAGCAACAACAATAATGTTAAACAGGGATCGAGTTCTAACTCTACACACTACAGACCTAGATATCATGGAGGTGATCATGGAGGTACTTCCTCCAGCTCTGGTAATAATTCCAGCTTTGGTGTAGGTATGATCAATGGATCTCCTTCCAACTCTAAGGCTACAAAAGGCAATCAGAATTTGTACTGTGATTACTGTCATCATACTGGGCATACTAGTGGCACATGTTATAGGCTACATGGTTACCCTGCTAATTTCAAGCACAAGAAGAAGTCTAGTAACAATTTTTCTACACCTGGAAGAGGAAGTACTGCTCCCTATGTTGCTGCTGCTGCAGCTAGAGAATCTAACTTTCAATGGAACATGAATCATGCCCCTTATTCTGGAAGCTATGCAGGTAGCTCTGTCAATGCATCTGGTTTCCCCAATTCCTCTAATGTTGGCTCTACAGGTCAGTTTGGAGATACCTCAGCACAAATGTCTCCATATTCTTCACAAGGACCATATGCAAGTGCTCCTTTCTTCACACCTGAGCAATATCACCAGTTGCTTCATCTACTTGATAAAGAAAATGATAGTAATGGTACAGCTCTTTCAGCAGCAGGTATGCCCAGTTATACTCCCTCTCCTACTGGTGTTGTTAACTGGATAGTGGATACAGGTGCTACCCATCACATGGTAAATAATCCTAACGTTTTACTTGATGTTAAGTCATGTTCTAATACTAGATCTGGCAATGTGTTTCTACCAACTGGGGGTATTGCAAAAGTCAGTCACGTAGGATCTACTGAAATCTTGGATAATCAGAAAGTCCATAATGTGATGTGCTTACCTGAGTTTCAACATAATCTACTGTCAGTTTCCAAGCATACAAGGGACTTAAAATGCTCAGTCAGTTTCTATCCTGACTTTTGTATTTTTCAGGATCTCTTCAGTGGAAGGGTGAGAGGGATTGGTAGACATGATCGAGGGTTGTATGTGATGAACTCTTCCTGCAATTTTCTGAAGCAAGAGGCTGCGAATAAATGTCTGCATAAGGCTAGTTGTTGTTCCTTTCTAGTTAAAAAGCAGAAACATAGCATAAGTTTAGCTCTATGGCATAGGAGGCTAGGTCATGCTCCTGTAGCCTCATTAAAGAAGTTGCATTACTTTGATAATGTTTGTATTGCTGATTCTGATACTGAACATTGTACTGTATGCCCTTTGGCTAAACAATCCAGACTTCCATTTCCTCTCAGTTCCACATTATCTGATGCTTGTTTTACTCTTATTCATGGTGATGTATGGGGTCCCTACAGGGTACCAACTCATGACGGTAAAAAATACTTCCTCACCTTAGTTGATGACCACTCCAGATACACCTGGTTATTTCTTCTAAATTCTAAGGTTGAAGTCATAGTAGTTTTAACAAATTTTTTTCTGATGATTAAGAATGTCTATTCTGCCGTTGTTAAGTTTTTAAGAACTGATAATGGCTGTGAGTTCTTTAATTCTCAAGTCTCCAAACTGTTACACACTCTAGGTATTGTTCATCAGAGTTCCTGTGTCTACACACCTCAACAAAATGGGGTGGTTGAACGGAAACACAGACATATCCTCGACACTGCTAGAGCCATAAGGTTTCAAGCTAATGTTCCTCTCAAATTCTGGGGTTACTGTGTCACAACATCTGTTTATCTTATCAACAGGTTGCCCTCTTCTACTCTTCAAGGAATGGTTCCTTTTGAAATCATACATAAACAGTCTCCTGATCTTAGTCATCTCAGAGTATTTGGCTGTCTGGGGTATGTTACTTGCCTTAAAAAGTCAGATAAATTTTCTCCTAGGGCTCTTCCTGCTGTTCTTCTTGGTTACTCTCTTACTCAGAAAGGCTATATCATGCTCACTCTTCTTGAGGATGAGATCCTAGTTAGCAGAGATGTCATATTCAAAGAGGATGTTTTTCCTTTCCATCATCCTGTTACTAAAAGTTCTCCTGTGTTTCCTGGTCCTTCGCTTTCATCTGACTACAATTCCACAGACACTATGCATTTCCCTATATCTTGTCCCATTTCCCCTACTTCTGACTCTACAAGGTCAGCTTCTAGTGTTCCTTCTGTGCCTGTTTTCTCTGAGTCTTCTGCTTCTGAGTTTGTTACTTCTTCCTCCTCAATGCCTCTTGTTGTAGCCCCTCGAAAATCCCACAGGACCACCAAACCCCCTATATGGATGCAGGACTATGTTGCTCCATCTAAGGGAACTGGTTCCTGTCCATTTCTTATTTCCAATTATGTTAACTATGACTGTCTGTCCCATTCCTATAGTACTGCCCTTGCTGCATATTCAGCTGTTTTGGAACCTACCTGTTATTCTGAGGCAGTTAAACATCCTCAGTGGATTGATGTTATGAGGATAGAAATTGCTGCTTTGAAAGACAATCATACATGGACTCTAGTTGATCTCCCTCCTGGTAAATCTCCAATTGGGTGTAAGTGGGTTTTCAAAGTCAAATACATGGCTAATGGAGAGGTTGAGAGGTACAAGGCAAGGCTGGTAGCTAAGGGGTTCAGTCAGAAAGAGGGCCTTGACTACACAGAAACTTTTTCTCCTGTTGCTAAGATGGTCACTGTGAGATCTGTGGTGGTAGTGGCTGCAGCTAAACACTGGCCTATATTTCAGATGGATGTCCATAATGCTTTCCTTCAATGTGATCTGTATGAAGAGGTTTATATGCATGTTCCTCAGGGGTTTGGTAGTCAGAGGGGGATTGGAAAAGTGTGCAGGCTCAACAAGTCCCTATATGGTCTGAAACAGGCACCTAGACAATGGAACAAGAAGCTTACTGAAGCTCTAGTAGAGCTTGGTTTCTGTCAAAGTCATTTTGACTACTCCTTGTTCACCAAAATGACAGGTCATCATATTGTTGTGGTGTTAGTTTATGTTGATGATTTACTGATCACTGGCAGCAGTTCAGAGATAATTTTACAAACTAGAAATGATCTGAAGTTAAAATTCAAGATGAAAGACTTAGGCCAATTGAAGTTCTTCCTAGGCATGGAATTTGCCAGATCACAGCAAGGTATCCACATGAGTCAGAGAAAGTATGCTTTAGAGCTGATTGCTGAGATGGGATTAGGTGGAGCTAAGCCAGCTAACACACCTATGGAGGCTAATATCAAATTGACCTCTGTGGAATTTGATGCTCAGGTAAAAGGCTCAAAAACAGTAGACACTGACAGAGTTCTGGATGATGCAAGGCCATACCAAAGACTAGTTGGAAGACTGCTCTACTTAACAATGACAAGAGTTGACATAGCCTATGTAGTGCAGGTGTTAAGTCAATTTATGCACAAACCCAAACAATCACATATGGAGGCAGCTTTAAGAGTGGTAAGGTATGTCAAAGCTGAGCCAGGGCTTGGTTTGCTTATGCCCTCAGAAGATACAGACAAGTTAAAGGCATACTGTGACTCTGATTGGGGAGGTTGTCTTGAGTCAAGGAGATCTGTCACTAGATACATTGTAATGTTTGGAAAGGCCTTAGTGTCTTGGAAATCAAAGAAACAAGACACAATGGCTAGGATATCTGCAGAAGCTGAGTTCAGGTCCATGGCTTCTGCTGTGGCTGAAGTAACCTGGCTAGAAGGATTATATAAAGAGTTGGGAGTTAGCATTACTCGACCAGTACAACTGTTTTGTGACAGCAAAGCTGCTATTCAAATTGCAGCTAATCCAATATTCCATGAGAGAACCAAACACATCGACATAGATTGTCATTTTGTAAGGGAGAAGATAATTCAAAATCTGGTTCAAACACAACATGTGTCTACAAAGGAGCAGTTGGCTGATTTGCTTACCAAGAGCCTAGGCAGATTACCACACGAATACTTAATGTCCAAGCTTGGTTTGAAGAACCTCTTTCAACCATCAGCTTGAGGAGGGGTGTGAAGTTATACATATATGACAGCTGTTCAATTAAGTCTAATTAAGTTGTTTGTAACTAATTAGCTAGTTGGTTAAAAGTTAGTGATTCTTCTGTCAGAGTTAGTTAAGCTGTAGCCTGTAGCTTTAAATACTGATGTATGAGCATTATTCAGATTAGATGTGTTGATTGATAATGAGAAGATTCTTATTTGCTTCTCCCATGTATCTTCATACATCTCTTCTCTAATTCATCTTCTTCTTCTTCCATTGTTGTATACTCTGCATCTTATCAATAAGTTGGTGTCACATCCCCGTCGCCTTAGACACGAGTCAACTGTATGTTCTCTTGTTTCTATTGCGTGTAAAAATCTTTTGTGCACTGAAATGTTGGAGACAAAGGAGATTTTAGAGTGCCATGTTATGGGGTTATACTGGTGTATGGGTCTCTAGGTAGAAAAAGTTGAATTGTGTTTGATTGAGTAAGACCAGAAAGCTGGTTGAAACCTTGGTTGTCCTGTCCTTTTGATATCAACATTTTGCAGTGGTGACCAGTTCCGTTTTGTAGATTCTTCTCTTGTCAATTTAAACACAAGTAT
>JAJOOS010003015.1:0-17973 GCA_029582725.1 Solanum chiquidenum | reverse complement strand
GAAAAAACTTCAATTCTACAAATCATGAAATTCAACAATTAATTTGACAAAAGCAAGATTATATATAAAGATGATTTTTAGAAGTATCCATGAAAAAATATATTGTTATATCTGATTTACATAAACAGATTGAATTAAGGAGAATAATTGAAATTAGGGAGAGAATTACGTATGAAAAGAATTCTAAAAAGAGAAAAAGGAGACAAAAAAGAGAAGAACTCTATTTTAATAGTGTTGACAAAATAAAAAAAGAGATAAAATAGGGATAATAAAACAATAAATTTTTTAGAACGTGTGTTTGAGAAAAATAAGGAGAACAAAAATACATTTTAAAAAAAAAGAAAAATAACTATTCAATGTCAAATAAATAAAACAAAGTCATTTTCTTGCTAAAAAATTAAAAGTGGGCTATTTATTGCTAATTTAGTCTATAGGGTGTTATGTTGTGTCATTTTGTCCTTAAAATGGGTTAAAACTTGAATGAGTTGAGATTGAACCCAATTTAAATTATCTTGAGATAAGCCCTTAAAATTCTGGGTGAATTCTTATTTTTGACACCCCTATCAAATATCATGATATCATGAAATAATTTTTTTGATATATACCGTACTGTGTCCAACCCTAATTTCAAAGCTACAAATGAAAAATTGTAAATCAACTCATATATGGACAAAGTTACGTAGTTGGACCCCACCGCACCATCTTCATACTCGTTTGTCAAATCATTGCTTTAATAGTAGTTTGTTAGAATAAATGGTCAAAGAATATTATAATACTGCAAAAGTTCCTAAGTCCAGACATTGAAAGGTCAGAAGAACATATATCAACAGAAAAGGGTTTGTACGGACTCTTCCATGGACCGTGAAAGGAACCACTGGCTGGAAGGGGATCCATAAACCAGAGCTTAGATAAAATGGAAAAGTTGGAAGAGAGTTTCATGAACACGTTCACGAACTATGAAGGCTTTCACAGACCGTGAATCAATTTGTAAACCAAACTCCATAACTAAAAAACTTCATCTTCTATGGATGTTTGTACGGCCCGTGAACAGATCCACATAAAGTAGAAGCATCCATAGAATGACCTTCAGAACTCAAGATTTATTCTGCTTTTACGGCATCTTCCCGTTATAAAGTGTTATATGGTCCGTGGAAGACTTCCGTAAATGACCTCTGTCAGTTTTAAGTCAGAATTATTTTAGTCTTTTCTCATTCTTGTAATTTCTGTACTATGTCATTTTTACCTATTCTAAGTTGGATTAGAGGGATTTTATCATCCCAAAACTCTTCATTCACCAATAACCTCTCCAAAATTAGATTTCTTCTCTCTTAAATTTTCTCTCAAAGCCAGACCTAGGTGTCCAAACTTCAAGTTTCCATTTCAAGAATCAAGCCAAGATTTCTATTCCAGGTATGTGGGATTTCATCAATGGATATCCCGTCAGAATATACAAGTTTATGATTCCTACAAGCTATACATTTCTATGATCTTTATTGGTTTTCATTATAAACCAGTTTTCTTCATGATCAGATCCTAATTGCACGTTTTACTCATGAATTCCATGATTTCAAGTATAATTTTGCGTTTTCAATGATAATTTTATGAACCTATAGCATGCAAGTATTTTCATGATTCCGAATTATGTTATTTCATGTGCATTTCTCATTGTAACACCCCGTAGTCTAATACGCCACCTAGGGCTAAGTGAGGGTGCAACAAGTCTAGACTAAAGGGCAAGATCCAAGGCAAAAAAGGGCAAGACCCAAGGTAAAATGGGCAAGACCCAAGCCAAGGGCCAAGGCTGCCCCAACCTTGGCAAGCACTGCATCACCTTCACGACCACCACCACGGCCAGTGGTGAGGACCACGGCTCGTGGAGTGGTCCATGGATCTTTGGCAGTAGCTCACTAAAGGCTGCCTAAAGTTGGCACATCACCACGAGCCATTTCACAGTCAGTGGTGAAGACCACGATCCGTGGGAAGGCTCGTGGTCATGCCTTAGACTTATGGGGGGCAAGACCTTAGGGCCAAGCTACTGAACCATGGACCACGAGCAGGACCACGGCCAGTGGTGTGGACCACGACTCGTGAGCCCTGTCGTGGTGCCTGGCACCATGCTGCCTAAGTGAGGTTATTTTAGGAAATTCCATTTTAAGTGGGAATTAAGTGAGGTCATTTTGTATGGTCCTAGTACACCTATATAAGCTATTTTAACCCTTTAGCCACCCCAATTAAGTCATTTATTCCCAAAACCAAAATCAAATCCTCAAGTCTTTCGCTCAAATATTTCTCTCTCTAAAACTTGAAGAAAAAGAGAGAGTTTGAAGCTAGGGTCAAGACCAAGACATTAAATCTCCAAGATTTTGAGGGCTTTGTATCCAAGGTATGTTAGCTTATTCATCCATGGATTCTTCCATCCATGGAACCCCCCAGAATTCCCCCAATTCAAGTTAGTTTTTTTAAAAAATATTGTGGGTTATGTGGTATGTTGACCCAATTGAGTGGGTATTGATTGTTTATGATCAAATTAGTAGTGAATCATGCTATTATGATATTACATGTTTTTCATGGCTAACCCTAGTCTAATTGATGAAATTGAAGTAATGTGGATTATGCCTTACGAAGGAAAATTGAGGATTCATAGGTGATCTTTTAGAATTGATGACATGTATAGTAATTGTTTAAGAATTAAAGCATGTAAACATGATTGAACTAGATCATAGTATATATGATGAATCATGACTAGTAATGATTGATATTGAGCCTTTATGGTGAAATATGATTAGAATTGCTTGAGAATGAAGCTTGTGACTAGAATGTCTTGTGATCTAGGTATGTATGATGATTGTAAGAAGTAAAGCTTTAAGAGTAAGGCTTGTAGTCATGAATGTTGATCATTAGAGTTTTGAAAGTAAATCCAATATGATAAATTATGTATGTTAAGGCTTAAAGGATGAAGCTCATATGATGATGGTAGACTACTAGATAGAGTTATTGTGGAAGAGCTTTACCCACATGACCTAGACTATGAAGTATGAGATTATGCATGTTCCTATAGAACTTATGTAAATGCTTTATGAACACTTTGAGAGTGAAGTGTCTATGATTAGGATATGTTGTTGTGTTGTTGAAAGGATATTCTCATATACACACTTAGGCATGAATATGCTAGGAGATGAAAGGTTCTCTCACATAGAATGATTCTAGGTTGAAAGGCTTACTCACCTAAAATGAATCAAAGCATGTTAGACTAGAATAACTTGAAGTTGTGACATAAGATCCCTTCATGAATAGCTTGACTTGGTAAGACAAAATCATCTCAAGGGTAGCTTGAGTATAAGACCTCAAGATAATCTTTGATTGAGTAATCACACTCTTCTTAAGGGTAGCTTGCACTAGTGTTCATAGAATGCATGCATGGTAGCATGACTTGGTTAGGCCAAACCACTTCAATAATACCCTTCCTTGTGTAGCTTGGACTTGCATGATAGTATGTCTTCCATGGTAGCATGGTCTAGCCTAGTAGGGTGTTATTCCTTTGGTAGCATGGTCTAGCCTAGTATGGTGACTATTCCATGGTAGCTTGTCTAGTCCAATATGATGACTATTCCTCGGTAGCTTGGTCTAGCCTAGTAGGGTGCTATTCATTGGTAGTCTAGAAATGATAAATAGTAATCATTTAAGTATGATAGCCTAAAGTGGTACTTAGTATAAGTAGGATTTTTGGGTCTTATCCATACATTGCACAAGTATGACTTGAAACTACTTATGAAGTGTTCTCTTATATGTTGTATGCTTAGCTTGGATTGTTGCTATAGTTTCCTTCTATGATATGTTGAACTAAAGGTGAAGATCCCTTTGTCTATGAGAAATAAGCTAAGGATGAGATCCAAAGATGGTAAGTATGATTATGATGACCTAAAAGGAATACTTAGTGTGGGTGAGATTATGGGGTCTCATCCATGCATTGCACAAGTATGCTTTGAGGTTAATTGAGAAGTAGTTCTCTTATGATATAAAGGACTAAGGGTTGTCTAATGCTTATGTTATGTCTATGTTGGAGATTATGAGTATGAATAAGTTGTTGTCTCTTATGCTTACAGTTTATGTTTCATGAAGCATCTCTTGTGATTATGACATATGTATTATGTTGACTAACCCTTATGTATGTTATGCTCTTATGATGTTATGCTACCTATCATATTTAGTACTTTTGTACTAACACATACTCTTCCCTACATTCTTATCAAATGTAGGGTCCGACAATCTTGAGTTCAATCTTTGAGGCTAGGTTCTTAGTAGGAGCAAGGAGTTGAAGATTGATGAGTCCTCATAACATCGAGGATAAAGCCATCATTCTCTTTTATGTCTGTCTTTTATGTTTTAGACTATTGTATGGGTTGTGTCCCAAAAGTTATTCAAAGTTGTTTAGATGATTTGAGATATAGTTTAAAGACTTTCGCTTGCTTTTAAAAAAGACTTTGATTGTATAGAAAAAGTTTTAAATTTCCGCACTTTTCTATTATCTTATGTTATGCTAAGTGGCTTGTATGAGACCCTTACGGGGTCGAGTACACCTTGTTACATCTAGGGTGTACCCCTAGATCATGACAAACTTATTATCATATTTTTATGATTTAGATGCTTTTATATACAACATCTTCTAGATTATTTTCAGATATCATGATATAAGATGCTTTCAGATAAAACATCTCTCACTATGATTTCAGTTATCATGATTTATGAGTTACTTAATATGTATCAGTTTATCAGTATGATTCAGTTTTATCATATCATTACTATTTCCAAATTATGCATGTTTTCATTGAGAGTATACTTAGCACTGAGCAAACTTTAGGGATGAAGGTTTTTGGTCAGCGTCCGTGGACCTTTAATATCAATCTCTAAGTCCTAGAACTATGTTCCAGCGTAGCATTTATCTCAGATAGGCATTAGCTAGTGGATCCATCTTAGCTCAGTTATCAGGTCCCTTACGATGGCAAGTATAGGACACCCTCTTTTTTGGTGGTGGGGGAAGTACGTTGAACTTCATGTAGTAACTCAAATAGTTTATGTCGGTTTTAGTATCTCCCACAATCAGAATTTTCAGTTATTGCATGACCTTGCACTTACGTATTTCAGATAAGTATATTCAACTTCATGTTGTTTTACTTGGTCATTGCATCAACATATTTTACAGGTGCAGTATGTTTAGATATCATATTTATTATGCATAGTCCTCATACTCAAAATATTCAAAGTACTGACTGCATACATTCTGCATATATTGCTTGATGACATATGTTCTAGTGCTTAGTATCCAACCTGTGGTTAGTACAGATTCAGTCGGCGTTGCAGTAGTACCTTGGTAAGTCCTCACTCTTTGAGGACAACCTTTATCATTCTTTCAATATATTTACTTCAGTTTTCAGACAACTGGAGTTAGTTAGGGTTTGTCCTAACATCTCATATTAATAGAGGCTTTCAAAAAATTAGATATAGATTGATCTTATGTTATTTCTTTTAGATATTAGTCTATCTTAGTGTTATGGGCTTTATTAAGATATTTCAGATTTAGCTTCCGCGTTTACATTCTAGTTTCTATTGATTTATGTCAATCTCAGTGTCATGTCATGAGGTTAACTTGAGGTCATTTGTGGCTCTAAGAACCGTGTCACGTCTAGGAATAGTCTCGGGGACTGATAGAACACTCTTAATACAATGTGATATTATTTACTTTAGGCTAAGCCTACAAGATTTTTCTCCAAAGGCATCACACCATTAAGAATAGCAAACACCTAATAAGTAGCTCTTTTAAGGGAAAAGTACACTTATTAGCCAGAAAGATCAAACTAATTACACGCCCATAATTCATCCTTAATTAACTCACTTTATTCATGTCAACCTAAAGTAATTATCCTGCGTGCCCCCTTCTTAGACTAGATAGTTCCTTAATGATGCAATGACAATATATGGATATATTTTAATAATTGTTTATTCTTATTGTTTGCACAACACAAATTATTTATCAAACTGGATGTTGATTATAAACCTAAGATTGAGAATATTGTGAATTGTTTTGTCATTTTTTATTTACATGCTAATATGTAAACTCACTCCCATATTATCTGATAGTTTTAATGGCCAAAATCGAGGTGCAATTGCATACTTGATCTCAATTTTTCAGAAGCAACAATTTTGAGTTGATTTGAGATTTGTGTGACCAAATTTTTATAATTGAAAGTATATTCTACTATTTGTAATGAACTGAACCGGTCGTTACAAATAGGTCCATAGAAAAAGAATTTGGGCCAGAAAATGTTCCAAATAGTAGCTTGATTTTTTTTGCTAGGCCAGCCTTAAATGGAATCTTGGTTAGGTGAGGTCTAGGGTCATCAGGGGAAGGGTGGGATCTTGTTTTGAGATTTGAAAGATGTATACTTGTAGCCATGACATTACGAAATCCATAAGACCATTCAGAATTCGGGTAAGTAGAACTCTTTTGGCATGAAACGTATGAGTCAGGATGTCAAAGGAAGAGTTTGTGTTGTAAAAGGGCCTATTTCCGAATGATGAGCCGTAGAAAATCCGTAGACCTTGCTATAAGCGACGAATTCTCGCTATAGCGCCATTCAGACCGCTATAGCAAGGATGACGTCAATATGGTGAGGGAATCATGAATTTATGTAGAAAACTACCCAAAACTCCTATTTTATGCAAATTGAGTTCTTGAAACAGAGAAGAGCGATTTTGGGCAGCCTGTATCAGTTTTCCCATGAAATTCACTGGTAAAGGTAAGAGTTTGACTCCCTAATCTTGTAATTTATTTCTTAAGGCTTAGAAACTAGGTGGTTAACGTTGGGAAAGAGTTTTGAGCATGAATTCATGTTGGTAAGGAGACCTAAGTTGGGGAAGATGATCACATTTTGGTCGGGGTTGGAATTTGTTTGTTATCTGGGTGAAATATTACGCCATTTGTGATTGATTGTTGTTAGTATTATTTATTCTAGATCAAGAACAATCCAAGACATTTCACAAAGGGAAATATCAGGCTATTTAAAGTTTTCAAGGGGCTTGATTCGAGGTAGGTGATGGTTATATGCTTTCGGGATATGTATATTTGCATGTTTATTACCTGTAGTATCATATTGTGCGATGTGTGATAGGAAGTATGTGAAATGAACTTGTGATTGTAACTTGTGGGTTCAAGTAGTTGTGTTCATTGTGTTATGTGTTGATGCATGATGTGATGTAATGTGATTATGCATGATTGATATTTGCATTTTGATCATGTGAGACATGTTATGCATAGGTTAGTTCATCTTTTGTGATTTTCATATCATGTGATTGGTATTTGTTGCTATATTATATGTTGTCTTGTGGTTGTTATTTAGTGATGAACTATTTATATGAATATGTTGGACTGGACACATGATCTTACCAGTACACGGTGGTTTGTGTACTAATATTGTACTTTCTTCTTTTCTTGTAGAGTGCAGCGAATCTTCGAGCGACTGATCTGAGACCTAAACACGGAGAGATATCTTATTCGAATCCAAGAGTGAGCCTCATCTTTCAAACTTCCAGAGATTCCTCAATATTTTCTTCTCCATTTGTTCAGACACAGACTTTTGATTTAGTATGTTTTGTTTTCGGGGTTGCATACCCATTTAGATTTATTTTAGAGTTTTAGTATAGTGATCTTAAGTTCTTTGGGGGTATTTACCACACTTGTTGTTTATTCGTTTGTGTTGAGTTTATGAGGACTCAATTCTTTTATGCAGAGGCGTACCCACATAGACACTTCCGGGTGCTTGAGCACCCATTAACCTTGTATCAAACTATCTATGTTTATATATAAATTAAGAGGAATAATATATAATCAAACAACAAGCACCCGGATGATAAATAGCCTCATTGGCGTAGTGGTGCTTAAGGTCATATTTAACTTTTGCATTCGAGTTCCATTCCCAGTCAACATATTTTTTTATAAAAAAACAACTCTGCTCTCCTTCTTATTTATTATTTTTGCGCTTGAGTTTGATTCCTAGTCAGCACATTATTTAAATTTTAAAAAGGTGAAATGGTCTGATAGACCCTTGTTCTTGTATGCGTTTGTATTCTAAACCGTTTTACTCTATACTTTATCAACTGGATCCTTAAACTTATTAAAACACATATTTGAAACCCCTCTGACCATTGACCAAATCTATGTGGCATAAATATTGTTGAGTTGCAAATTTTCATATGGTTGGCCAGAATTGGAGGAAGTTAGGTTATTGATACCTAAACAATGCAATATCAAAGGAGAATGCAAGATAGGGCTTTTAAGGAATAGACACGTTCTGATAAGATTGGATCATCAAGAAGATTTCATCAATTTGATGTCTAAGAAACATATATTATTTATTGGCCAAGGACGGTTATTCTTATGCTATGAGGGCTTTAACATATGATGCTAAATTTAAGGTGAATAAAGAAACTACTCAGGCTATGTCATGGATATCTTTCCCTAACTTAAAACCCACCTGTTTTGTGAAAAAAGCACCTTTTTCTCTTGCATTTGCGGTTGGTAAACCTTTGAATCTTGACATGGCAACAATCAATAAAACAAGGCCAAGTTGTGCTAGGGTTAAGGTGAAATTGGATCTATTATTTGAATTTCCTAAGTTCGTGGAGATGGAAATTGTGAATGAGGAGACAAAGGAATCAAGGCTTGAGAAAGTTCGTATTCACTACAATATGTTACCAAAGTATTGTACTAACTGTAAAGTGCAAGGTCATAAAGAAGAAGAATGTAGAATACTACACCTTGAGCTTAGGAGCACAATTACACCAGTTGAAGAGGAGGGCACAAAGATTGATGAGCAACATGTACATCCAAATAATCATAGCGAGGAGAAAGCAAAAGCTTTTCAAGAAGGAAGAAGGCAAACGACTGTGCGAAGATACTGGAACCCCACCAATAGACTGTTTAATAAGGAGAAGAATCAACTGATAAGTGAGAAGGCTTTCACACCTGTGAAATAAATTAATACTCAAAACACTTTTATTGTTCTAGAAGATAATGAAGAGGGACAAGATAATAATATGACAAAGAAACTAGTACAGGAGGAAGAAGTTGATCACATCAAAGAGAATAATAAATCAACAGAAGAGGAGACATTGAAATAAAAGAAGCAGCATCATTCTTCTACTAAGGACTGGATCATTCATGCCTTTGCAAATTATCAAGGAAAGGGAGCTAGGAATAATAACAAATCCCAAAACAAACCGAAAAATAGTAATAATGAGGTGGGAAGTGTGGTGGTTTAAACAGTGTTATAAGCTCCACAGAAAATCCAATAGTTGCTGATTTGCCTGGTGAAGAATCTGCACTAGCACAAGTTCAAAAGCATAATGAAGACAATCAATCTATTGGTCATGACAATATTGACAACAATGTTCAAAGTAATGCAACGGTGGTGCAAGAAACAAAGAGGATTACAGTAGTAGAGACCTGATGGCTATGGGAGAGGTAAAATATGTTGTTCCCTTGCAAGTTGTAGCTGCAGATTCTGATGAGAAAACACATGTACTAGAATCAAAAAAATTAAATTATGGAGAAA
The DNA here is from genome assembly GCA_029582725.1 of Solanum chiquidenum. NCBI lineage: Eukaryota > Viridiplantae > Streptophyta > Magnoliopsida > Solanales > Solanaceae > Solanum > Solanum chiquidenum. The sequence continues at coordinate 8,365 of JAJOOS010003015.1, read as the reverse complement.
AGAGTGTAAATAGTATATCAGTGCTAACAATAACTAGGGGACAAAAATCACCTCCCGTAGAGAAATTACATGCTATTATATCTCATCAGATCCAACAGGAGAGAGGAATTACTACAGAATAGAATGAGGATAAAATTGAGAACTCTGAGGATCTCCCAATTGAAGATAAGGAACAAGATAACAATGATCAGAATGTGATGAATATTCGTAAAGAAGTTGGGATATCACCTCATATATTGACCAAGTGTAAGAAAGGCAAAGTCAAGAAAGATATTGAGCCTAAACCAACAAGATTGCAAGCAAAGAGGGTGGGGAAAATCAGTTTTAAATGATACAAAAAGCTTTATTCTGGAATATTAGGTCTGTGAATACTCAAAGTGCTTTTCATAGAGTTCAGATGTTACACAGACATCACAAATTCTTTCTTATTGCTTTGATGGAGCCATTTCAGGACACAAGTCAAATACAAAGATTTAAAAGAAGATTAGGGATGCATTATGTTAATTACATTGCTAATGGTCAAATTTGGGTTTTTGTTAAGTCGGGTTTTCAAGTAGGGGTTATATCTAATTCTGAACAACAACTAACTTTACAATTGACTTTAGAGGATGGGAATCAGATTTTGACAACTTTGGTGTATGCTAAGTGTTTAGCTGATGAGAGACTGAGTTTATGGGATGAGCTATATTCTATTGCTTACAATTATTCATCTCCCTGGATGGTAGGAGGAGACTTTAATGTTATTCTAGGAGATGAAGAAAAAATTGGGGGTCTTCTTATATATCCCTAAGAATATGAAGACTTTGGTTGTTGTATAAATTCTTGTGAACTTTTTTATATCAATTTCACTGGTAGTCCTTTTACCTGGTGGAATGGAAGGGCAGATGTAGATTATATTTTCAAGAGGCTAGACAGAGTGGTGGTTAATCAGGCTATGTTGGATTTGATGGGGAATATGGACATGCAACATTTGTCTAGGACCGGTTCTGATCATGCTCCGTTGCTATATTCTGGTGGACACAGTCAACAAAATTTCGTTAAACCCTTTAGGTTCTTGAAATTTTGGACTAAAAGGAGTGATTTTCTGGAGGTGGTGAAACAAAATTGGGTGACAAATATTCCAGGGGATATATTTGTGCAATGGAATTAGAAGCAAAAGAGGATTAAGTTAGCCCTCTCTAAATGGAGTAAGGAAAAGTTTAGGGATATATTCAAACAACGGCAGATCAGGGAAGAGATTGTTAGATTGAAGGAAGATTTATTTGAAGAATATCCTACTTCTGCTAACAGGACCATTCTTCAACACTCTCAGGCAGAATATAAACTATATCTTAATTATGAAGAAGAATTTTGGAGGCAAAAGGCAAGCATCCAATGGTTTTATGAAGGGGACAGAAATACAAAATTCTTTCATTGTCTAGTGAAGGGTAAAAGGAAGAGGCTGTCCTTGAAAAGAATTATGAAAGCTGATGGTAATTGGGCTGAGGATGATGAAGAGGTAGCTGCTGAAGCTTTGAATTTTTTTCAAGCTCAATTCATTGGAGCTGATCAAGGTGATGAATTTCCTTTAATACAACATATCCAACCTCAGGTATCTTATTGTGATAATTTTGCTATTAGAATTTTGCCTAATGAAGAAGAGGTTAAAATGGTGGTTTTTGAGTTGAATGGTGAAAGTTCTTGTGGACCAGATGGTTTTACTGGTCATTTCTATCAAACTTGTTGGGAAATTGTAGGTGCTGATATTGTGAAGATTGTGCATGCCTTTTTTGAGGGTCATACTTTGCCAAAATCAATTACTCATACTAATTTGGTCTTATTGCCTAAAAATAATTGTATTTAGACCTTTCCATACCTAAAACCAAATAGTCTAAGTAATTTTATTAATAAAATTATCTCGAGAATCGTGCATGATAGGTTGGAGGGACTACTTCCTCAATTAATTTCTCAGAATCAATCAAGATTTTTAAAGGGAAGAAATATTATGGAGAATGTCCTGCTTGCACAAGAGATTATTAATGATATTAGGAAGAGAGGGAAGCCTGCTAATATTGTTATCAAGCTAGATATGGCTAAGGCGTATGACAGGGTTAATTGGACATTTTTGGTAAATGTGTTGTCTCAAATGGGTTTTGATGATGGGGTTATTGATATGATCTGGAGAATTATGGCTAATAATTGGTATTCCATTCTTATCAATGGACAAGCTTATGGTTTCTTTCATTCTACCAGGGGAGTGAAGCAAGGAGATCCTTTGTCTCCGGCTTTATTTATCTTGATTGTTGAAGTCTTATCTAAAGCTTTAAATCATTTGTTTGTTCATAATGATTTTAAGAGTTTTGGTATGCCTAAATGGAGTGAAAATTTAAATCACCTTACCTATGCTGATGATATTATCATATTTGCTACAACAGAAAGAAAAACTTTATCTCCAATCATCAAAGTTTTGAAGGATTATGAAGAACAGTCTGGACAGAAGATCAACAAGGAAAAAAGCCTATTCTATATGTTCAACAATGCCCCTCACAGAGTTGTTCAAGAGGTAGAGGATATCACTGGTTTTGTGAAGGAAATTTTCCTTTGATTTACCTAGGGTGTCCTATTGGTCATGCTAAGAGGAAGAAAGTTCATTTTACTGGGTTAATAAAGAAGATACAAGATAAACTTCAGTTGTGGAAAGGTAAGCTCTTATATTTTGGGGGGAAAGCTATCCTCATTAATCATATGCTACAAAGTATGCCCATATACTTGCTTTCAGCTATTACTCATCCTAAATGTATCATTTATGATATTCATAGAATTTTTGAAAAATTTCTCTGGAATTTTAAAGAGGAAGGTAGGGCAAAACACTAGATTTCCTAGGAAGATATATGTTTACCAAAAGTGGAGGGAGGTCTTGAATTTAGATCTCTATTTGATGTGTCTAAAGCATTATTTGCAAAGTTATGGTGGAATTTTAAGACTACAAATTCTTTATGGTCCAATTTCATGTGGAACAAATATTGCAAGAGGCACAAACCACAAATTATTGAATGGAGAGGTGGATCTCAGGTTTGGAAGATGATGCTATTTGCTAGAGACTAGATGGATCAAGAAATATGGTGGGAACCTAGATGTGGTCATTCTAGTACTTGGTTTGACAATTGGACTCAATTAGGCGCCCTTCATTATATTTTACCAATCAATCATGAGCATGTTGGTGTTGTAAGAGACAATCAGTTGATGGTGAATGGGAGGTGGAATGAGAATTTCATGTCAGACACATTTACTAAGGAGGTTTGTGACCAAGTGCATTTAGTCTGGGGTAATTTTCAGGTTTTAGATGACAGAGATAAACCTTGGTAGATGTCGAATAGTAAAGGGAGGTTTACAGTTGGAAGTGTCTGGAGCAACATCAGAAAAAGGAAGAATGAGAAGAAGGATATCATGAATATTTGGGAGAAAGGGATCCCTTTCAGAGTTTCTTTCCTTTTATGGAGAATTTGGCTTCAGAGAATACCAATTGGGGAAGTTTTGGTTAGGAGCAGAATTGCAGACTCTGTTGAATGTGGTTGTTGCTTTGATAATGTACAAGAAACATTTGATCATTTATTTGTTTCCTGTACTAATTCTAATTGCCTATGGAATATGTTTGCAGAAGCATCAGGGATTCAGGGTCTATTTATGCATTTGAAACAAACAGTGAATAATTGGTGGGATTTTGATTGTGTTGTTAAGCTTAAATCATTATACAAAGCACTACCAGTGTTTATTATTTGGAAGATCTGGAAAAGAAGGAATATGATCAAGCATGGGGAAAAATGATCAGAAATGGGATGATTCGAGAAATTAATCGGAATATCTACTTGCTATCTACTTGTAGATATCCTTGGTTGTATGATATCTCTAACAATTGGCCATGGATTGTTAAGTTTTTTTAGGGTTATACACCATTGGTTATTAGTAAAGCGGTGAGATGAAATTGTCCAAATGTAAGGGTTTTCAAGTGTAACTCGGATGGTTCTAGTAGAGGCAATTTGGGTCTAAGTTCTGGTGTTTTTTGTGTCAAAAATTCTAATGGAGATTTAGTATTTGCTAAAATCATAAGTTTTGAGATTCGTTTTGCTTTGGAGGCAGAAGTTAAGGCATTTAGAGAAGGATTATCGTATTGCATCCATCATAATCTTCTTCCATTAATTATGGAGACAGATTCCCTCATCATCAAGAAGATTCTAGATGGAATCTGGGAAGTCCCATGGGTAATTTCTGTAGACATAAGGTGGATTAGAGATTTTATGAAGGACAAGGTGGTGGAAATCAAGCACACCTATAGAGAAGGGAACACACTGACTGATTTTTTAACTAACCATATTTTCAATTTTGCAGGTACAAAATTAATTCAATTTAATTCTACACAGAAGCTACCATCACAAGCAAGAACTATATTACAATTTGACAAACAAAACTTGCCGCAATTGAGGGTAAGAAAGTGTTAACATGTCAGGTTCAACATTCCAATCACTGATTAGAAGCACAAAAAAGGAGCAGTCACAATACTTCATAAAAAAAAGGAAGCAGTGACAATTGAACAACATGTCGCAGCGAAAAAAAGGAACAACAAGGAACAGAAAATCACAAGAATTATTAGATTGAAAATGGGGATCTTACTTGGTAATTTCATGGGTTTGTTGCAGTGGTACCAACTCCTTGGGGTTCAATCTGCACAAGTCATGAAATTACTTAGTGAAATCAACAATTTTTTATCAGTCAAGGGTTGTAGTTTGATTCATTTTAACTACTTCCAAGAGCTACCAACACAAGCAAAAACATTCTCAACATGGACAAAGCAAGCATACCAAATATTCGGTCAAAGAAGGGACAACATAACTTCAATCATTAGAGTACAAGGGAAAATGAACTGATAATCCAAGAGTATGTTGTAGAGCTTAAAATAAGTCAACACGGTAACAACTCGATTGACGAAAACTTTTACCAAATCTTACCCTAATGAGAAGGAATGCAGGGCATTATGCACAAGTTCATGTATTGAGGTAGTGGTATTAATTCTGGTGGAATTCAACCTGCACAATACAAGAAAATGAGTTGATGTTCATCATTCTAACATGATTTTGGTTAGCGAGTTGAAGCGGAAGCCTTATCTTTGGAATTGCGGCGAATGTACACTTAGAGTTGAATAAGTCTTCATTGAGAACGAATCCATGGCATTTGTGAGATTTGTTGAGTGCCCAAGTGGATATCCCTCAAGCTCCTCGTCGTTTCTCAGCTGCTAGGAAGAAGAAGGCAACCAGAGCTTCATCAGGGATCAACTATGGTGGAAATGAGAAGCTGCTGAAGTTTGTCTAGCTGATTTAGACATTTTTGATCGGATTTATGTCCTTGGCTGTTTTATTTTTTATTTTTTGTTATTTTGTTTGGTCTTGTAGACTTGGGCTTGGATCCTTTTTGGGTCCAAGCAAGATTTCATTTTTAATAAATGGGCCATGCCCAATGTTAATTATAAAAAAGTGTGAATACACTCACTTTCAAGCACGTAAATATACTATTTTATTTAAAAATATTATTTTTTATCAAAAAAAACTTATTTCTTTATTAACCCACTCCCACCCCACCCCACCCTAATTGCTCTTCTTCTCCAACACTCTTCCCACCCCTAACCCTAAACTTTCTTCTCTTGTTCTTCAACAAAATCACTCACCATACCCATTCTTTTCTTTTCTTCGAAATCACTCGTCATACACTTTCTTTTTCTTCTTCAACCTACTCTCCTCTTTGCAACAAATCAAAACTCCGCCATTAATTTCTTTTTTCAGCCCCCATTTTCCTAAATTCTTAGTCTTTTTTATTTTAAAAGTTGAAACCATTGTTTGTGTTAGTTAGATTCAAAGAGGAGGTATGATATGCATTAACGTAAAGGGTGATGGTGGTATTGAAAAAGTTGAAAACTTCATTGATAAGCTTGAGAAAGCTTGAAGAACAACAAATGAGTCTTATGAATTTGTGAAATTAATTCAAATTTGTGATTGAGACTCGTTGGATTTGTGTTAGTAAACTTGTAGTTGAAATTTCAAGTCAAATAAAGAAGAATTTCAACTATTTGGCATGAATTTGGTGCTCAAATTGTAAGAATATATGAAGGTTGAAGAGGCTATTTAAAAAAAATTCAGATTTTACAAAAATTAAATATTTGAATTTTTTTTATCTTCTTAATATTTAATTTATGATGTGTCATTGAAAAATGACATGGAATTACATGTGTAAGAGGTTGGATTACACACACAAAGATCTGATAAGAAAAATGTTTAAAATATAGTGTTTTAACTAGTTTAAGGGTTTAGTTGGCAAAATGTTAAGTAGGAGGGTTTAGAATACAAACACATACAACTATAAGGGTTCATCAGACCATTTTGCCTTTTAAAAACTAACCCTTTTTCTCATTGTTTATTATTGTATCACTTAGATTTTTATTTTATTTTTTTCTCCCTTACTCCCTAGGTTGATTTTTCCCCCTTTCACTCGTTATGTTTTGCTATTTATTCTAAAATAGGGTTTATACAAAATAAACTTTTCTTTTTCCTTTATTCAAAATAATATTTATTGTAGTTTTTCTTATGGATTGTTACGTTTTGCGATCATGTTCAAATATGATTGTCTTTTTTTTTTTATCATGAAGTATTAAATTTATGCACTTACATTTTCTGATTGGTAACTAAGTGGGGTCGGAGATAGGTAGATATATATATATATATATATATATATGTGTGTGTGTGTGTGTGTGTGTTGAACACCTTTTTAAAAAAAATTGTTGAACACCCTTTGACTTCTTCATCTTTTACATTTTGTATTTTGAAGTCTCATAGTGAAAATTTTGTCGCCCAACTATAGCTAAGAGAGCACCCACAATCTTAAAATTCTAGATTCGCCATTACTTTTATGTCTAGACTATTTTTCCCTGTTTCATATAAATTAGACTTGGTTGTTTAAATGGTTTTGGGGTTGCTTTCGGGTTAGTTGGTTTTCTCACCGATTTGCTTAGTGTGGGTGCCACTCACGATGGTCTGGATCATGACAAACTTGGTATCAGAGTCCTAGGTTCGTTGATCTCATCATACTAAAATGAGTCTAATAGAGTCCTACAGATCGGTATGAAGACGACTGCACTTTTCTGCAAGAAGCTACTAGACTTTAAAAAATTATCTGCCTTCCTTCCTTAGTGTTATGACTTGATTCAATTAGTACCTGGTGATCCAAAGATGGTTAACACTAAACGCACTAGCGCTAAAGTGATAGCTCCATCAGTAGAGCCCCTAGCTAGAGTGCATGACAGAGGGAGAGGTATGGGCAGAGGTGGGGGCAGAGGAAGGGCAACACCCGCCAGGGGTGGAGCTCAAAATGTGGAAGTACCAAGGGAAGCAATCCTACCCCACCCCAGGATCCAGTTATTGAGGAAAAGGTTGAGATCGAGATCAAGGATGAGGCTGAGCCTTAGGTTATGACACATAGAAACATTCAAATTTATAATCACTAAACTCGAAGTTACAACAGAAAATGGAACTAACAAAGAAAACTATTATAAAAGATGACTAGAAGGGACATGAGAAGCATAAACTCAAACAAAGGGGATGAGAGGACTAGACATTTTTCTCAATAATTTGCATAATCCCTAAATCAGATATCACTACCCTTTTGATGGAACCGTTCTCATGCCCACAACTCAACCCAAATCCCAAATTAACCTAGCCCTATTGCTCGTTCTCGGCTCAATAACTCTTATCAGCCCAATGACTACTTGTGTGACCTTGGTATCCACATTGGGTTGGACTTGGTTCATAACACTTTCAAATGTAGGAGATGATTCGAGCTAATTTAACACAATTTTTTTTGTGAATCAAATGAATGATGTGAAAATGATTGGTCGGTATTATTTGAAATAAGGTGGGAGTGACATTTGTGGTGACAAGATGAGAGAAGTGGAACTGAGATAGTTTGGACATATGAAGAGAAGATGTGTGGATGCACCGGTGAGGAGGTGCGAGAGGTTGTTTATAGGGGGTACGTTTACGTGGAGAGACAGGGGTAGACTGAAAAAAGTCTTGAAGAGATGTAATAAGACAAGATATGATGCAAATTTAGATTAGCGAGGATATGGCCTTAGATAGAAAGGTGTAGATGACACATACTAGGATAGAAGGTTATTAAGTAGTGGTGTTGTCACGACCCGAGAGTACCCCCTAGTCGTAACATGGCGTATTCGACCCCGAAGGGGTCTTATACAAGCCACATAGTCATTCATTGCATTCAATAATGAAAATAGTGCGGAATAAAAAACTTATTTACATCCACACATTCAAACTTCATTAAAACAACT